>JAWQUT010000260.1:1141328-1156937 GCA_033807755.1 Ellobium chinense
CCGCCCACACACACACACACACACACACACACACACACACACACACACACACACCTACACCCACACACAAATACACATACATACACAATGCCCGTAGAATCGTTTCTTATTTCAGCTTTGTAATAAGGACTTTCAACAGGAGGATTTTATGTCATTGAAATTTATTTACTTGAAACTTTCTCATACTTGCTGTAATAATATAATCCTCAGTCATTCATTTTCTAATATAGATGCATCTTGCACTCTGGTCAAATCCCCCAAGGAAAGTCTTCCCAGAGATTACTTCTTTCTGTCTTAGAATGCACAAATAAGAAAGAAATGGTCTAATGGCCACAAAAAAAAAAATCCATCACTGACCTGATTTCCTAATAGCCCTTTAGCCTAGGATGAATAGGGATAAACAAATTTTCATCAGTCCCCAGAGGTTGTATTTGAGGCCTTTAGATATATGCTCCAAGGCTGAGAAAAAAAGCTTGGCATCTCTAAAGAATTATAAAATGTGTGTTTAGACTTTCGGAGAGATTTAGAGAAAACAAATCGACTTCAAGGCGGAAATCTACAAAACATATATTTCCTAGATGTATTTCGTTTGATATGTTCAGATCGATAATCTGATTATGTAGTCCCTAGAGACATGTCGTGCCCCGTATACGAACAAATGAACTTATTTATGAAACAAGTTAACGCCATCTATTCTTGATCAGGAGTTTCGTTTACGCATCATCTCATTTACAGGAAAGTAAAAGAGCAAGCAGTATAAAGCTTTACAAAATCACGACACAATTTATACAAAGAACATTTTGGCAAATATGCCTTCTTCAGCAAACACACACACACAAAAAGTAGAAGGGGCAAACACGTAAACAAACAAAGTAGCTGACAAACAAAAAAATTACACAAAAATAGAGAAAACTAATTAAAAAGCGAATGAAATGGAAAGAAATACAACCACCCTGTAAATGGCATACAAGTCATTTACTCATTTGACGGTGTGGATGAAATACCATCGTCTTTGTCAAACGCGCTCCTAATGTGTATGGGTTTTGTTTTTATTTCTACAAGTAAAATTGATAGTTTATTGCTGATTCAAGGTCTTCTCACAATGCATCATTTTATGAGTTAGAAAAGAATGATGTCTAGATGGAAAGGTAAGGGCGGGTTTTGGTGATGTAAGCCTAACGATGCATTTATTTCTAGTACTTCACAAACTCAAAGCTATAACTAACTTCTGAGAGATTGAGAGGTCCTACAGTAGGTATTTTGTACAAGACGTGTTCATAACTGTGTTGAAATAATGGCAGAGAACATGGAGCAAACTCTCTCAACTCCCTCCCCCTCCCCCTCCCCAACTCAATCCCTTGTTCGCTACCTCCTAGATAGCTGCCATGCGCTGCAGCACATATTGTGTCCATGTGTATGAAGACACAGTGGCAATATGACCAGGTCTTTGTACCTTACTATATGTGAGTTTGCTTATCTTCTTATTATAGATGACATAAAGTCTGCCAAGATAACCAACAGAATAGCTCGTTCTACTGTGGCTATTCCCTTATAATAGCACCACCATTGCTGCGCCACACTGCTACTGCTATTAGCCAGTAATAAGTGGGGAGTAATGAGAAATAATTTAAAAGAAACAAATATTAAGTGAATCCAGAACTTTTGCTGAAGGCTATCACCAGGGAATGAGCTTTTTAAAACAGGACTTGGCTGCACTTGCCTTAAGTTGTTAGAGAAGAGCAAAAGTCTTTCAGAGTGAAGTTTTCAATGAATATCTCTTGTAAGGTGCTGTCCTCATCATAAATTTAAGGTGACTGAAATCATCATATTATAATTATAAGGGTATTTCGGTCTCATAATGTATCTAGTTAATTAGTGTAACTATGGCTGGCTCTGGCAGTTTACTGATCGTTAAATCTGTTCTCATGTGGCTAATGATCCGTACATCAATACCATTTACATTCGTTTTTTGTGAACATCAATATTATTCCTTTGCATGGTCTTCAGTGGCAAAATTACTTGATCCAACATAAAGAAAGTGGAGAGAATTCTAGGAATCATCAAAATGTAATCATATGTATGTATATGAGTCAGTAAACATTACTTGCCTTTAAATATGCTTGCAATTGGTGTCTACAATGTCGTGCAGTTGCAAGAAATGAGCATAGACGGAAATAATAATAAATAATTACACTTACATTTTTCTATATATCTAGCCATTTTAATGGTAAATTATTAATTAAAACTTATGATTCAGATAAAATGTCAATTCTTATTTCACTAACTACATGTAGTTAAACTTTAACGTCTTAACAAGAATGTACCCAACGATTATTAGATCTGACTCATCGTTAAAAATGTGTTAACATTTTCAATTTAAATCCACAACTACAAATTGTGGTGGTTACACTGGCAAAAAGCATAATTGTGGAACCTATTTGTCAGTGCTCCACATCCAGTATCAGAATAAGAATGCTGTCTCATAAAAGAATGCTGGTCGTTTGCTGTAACAGAAATGACTGAGGTACCGTAAGGCGATCAATAATTCCCTGTAATTAAGCCAGGTTGTCTTAAAAATTTTTCATAATTGTTTTATCATTTTGCAGGCTCCAGAATTGTACCATAAACTACCACCTGCATTTTCATAATTTTCATACTATTACTATTGGGGAAGTAGGTATATTTTTGCAGCCTTATAACATGTTTTAAAGTAAAGATGCCGTGTCTTTTACGCATGCATATACATCTTACTGCAAAGGCAGTAGAGGTAAACATGCAATGTAGAAAATAACATCAAATTATCACTTACATTGAAACTAGTCCCTCACTCCAACACTTGAAAAAAAAAATCTGTAACGTCAGCTGTAGACTGAAGTGGCATAAGATCGTAAAAGTTATCAAATGAAATATCTACCCTGCCAATAAAGCAAGAATGAACTTGACATACTTCAAGACTGTTCCTCAGGCTGTCAATACAGGAATTGTCAGTGATGAGCTCAGTGACATTGTTACTATAATCAACTCCGTGCTCTTGGGGAATATCGTCGCCCTGGTCGGCATAGCCAGTAATGTCACCAACATTATCATCTTTGTGACGCAGGGATTTCATGACACTATCAACATCAGTTTGACATCATTGGCCATTGGTGACATGGGCGCATTGATCACTTACCTGTGGTTGGCTATTTGCATCAATCCTTGGTTTCTGAAAGCAGATCTGCCATTTTTCCCCATGCAAATCCAAAGCCTGACGGCTGGCTTTCCTCGTATCTACTTTAATAGGGTCACTGGTTGCGTAACTGCTTTTGTAGCTCTAGAAAGATGTTTGTGTGTGGTTATGCCACTAAGGGTCAAAACAATTGTCACTAGGAAACTAGTGGTAACAGTCAATATAATTATTTTTGTGATAATGACACTCGGAGTGTTTCCAGTGTATTATACATCATATTACGACTGGAAGCTCAATCCAGCCTCTAACAAAACTGTACTGGGCATCTTTTATACCAGCAATAAGGACAACATTATGGGCGTAGCATTAATAGTGAACAACTTCTGTGTTCCAGTGTTGGTGTTCTTCATTCTCATCGTCAGCACTGCAACCATCAGCGTCAAGTTGAAGCAAAGCGTGGCATGGCGGAAATCCACAACCACTGATTCGATCGTTCATGACAGTAGAATATCTTCTAAGGAGAAGAAAGTTGTTGTCATGATCACAACAGTTTCCATTATATTCGTCATCTGCAATCTTCCTACATCAATGCTTCTAACGGCTAGGGCTGTTGAACCTCAGCTCAGCACAACTGGAAGGTATTCCAACATGAATGAGGTTGTAGCGACTTTCGGTTTACTAACAGAGAATATCAATTCTGCTATCAACATTGTCGTGTATTATCACATGAGTGCTAAGTACAGGGAGACTCTGAATATGATGTTAGCAAGACTGTACTGTGGCTCTCGCTCGCTTCTTTCATCTTCATTCCGTAACAAACAATAAATAAAACCATTCGTCAGATCGTGATCAACAGTGTTTGTGACTGATTAAACCTGAACTGAGCTTGGCCACTGGACTTACTGCCAGACCTACCCTATAAAACTCATTATTTTCGCTGTCATATGAGTAAATGTGAATGACATAATTAAGAGTGCTTGAAGTGATTGACTTGTCTGTTCCTGCAGGAGATCAAGCAGTTGTGAAAATGTGTGATTCGTTGGAACTGTAACGAAAATAGTTCACGAAAAGAGAGAGAAAAAGAGAAAGAAACACAACAGGGGCTTAAGATGGATGGATGGATGGATGGATGGATGGATGGATGGATGGATGGATGGATGGATGGATTCTACTTTCTTGGCTAATGACTTTCTCTCTGATCGCTGATCATGTTAGCTAAATATCTGATTGGTTAAAGCCGCAGTAAAATACCTAAATCAGTGTCTGAACAAATTTAATGTTTGTAGTGTATCCGAAGGACAGGTGCTTTGCAGCTCTTTATTATCGACGTCCTATTCCGTCTGGCCGTAGTTTCTTCTCTTCTGCGGGCACGGAACATTTTGTTCAAGACTTCCAGGGCACCCCAGCATACACGGAACCTTCTGGTTTTAATCTAGTCTAGAGGGAACGGGATCATAGTCTCTCCCGTAGACAAGCTATTTTTACCTGACGTGCAGTTCTAGAAAATATGTTCATTTTTTCTCATCTGTCATGGATACGAGACACAACAAGGCCTACGTTCATAGTTACACAGTGCCGAAAAAAAAATATGACAATGACAGTATATTTGGTCATCATTTCGATCATTTGGTGGAAAAGAGAAGAGGATGAACGAAAATGATAACAGAGGTAAGAATTATTGACGCAAATCACGTAATGATTCTTTGCGAGCAGAAATTTAACGTCCTTACAGACAGATATAGAAACAAAACATCGACGCGGTCAAATAAATGCGGATCCTATGAGGCTGCAGCCGAACCTGGGTCCGTATGCATAATCCTTGCATTAGTTAACGCAATGCGGTAACCACGGGAAACTCCCAAAACATTAGATTTGTTCACAATAGTTAATACAGTACGTTAATTAACATATCAAGGGGTCAAGTAAAGAACCAGCCAAGTCAGGACTTCGCACTTTTGAGGAAATCAGTTTAGTTTTCAAGACTCACACAACAGTCTCATTACCTCAATGTTGTGATATGAATATGTGTAGGATTTCTTGGCCTTTCTTGAAAATAATCATGAATAAAATGTAGAAAAATGTTTCGTTTTGAAAAATACAGCTTGATTTGAAAAAGTCAAGTGCAAATTTGGCTTAGCTGGTTTTTCACTTATTTTCACCAATCATTGATTTTTAGCAGCCTCTGTTTTAAAAAAAAAATACTATTGAAAATCACTGAAGTAGGCCTATTAAGGCTCTTAGAAATGATTCTGGAAGATATGAACATTTCAGGGGCGCAGTTACACCACCCCTTCCACCCCGTCACTCCTTTCCCCTTTCAATACATTGATATTGCTCAAACGGACTCAGTCTTATAATTTTACTTTCAAGTAAAGTATGCAGCAATACAAACTAGGTTGCTCATAGACAGCAATGAGTTGATGGCAGTCATGTAGCTCAAATCCCTGCTCTTTAGCGGGTTATATCCTAGGAGATCTTATAGTGTTCCGATACCATGTTTAGCTTCCTGGGAAGTATAATGGATGCAAGCAGCTAATATTTCAAACGCTCAATTAACTCTCTGACAATATCTTTCACTGTTTATAGCTAGGCAGACCCGCCCCTTATATAGTATATGTAATATATACCTTAACTGGGTGAGAATTGGGATTGTGTGCTGTTTTTAAGGCCATGATGTCGTATTCCAACTGATTTGAATCCGTGGCCTTTAGGTCACCACCCAGCAATCTAGCCACTAGACCACTATTTATCCCACTGAAAGTATATCAAAGATTTTTCACCACGAGTTTTGTAGCAAGCCCAGATCTAATATAGTGTCATTAACTTTTGGATGTTTCTGTATACAATGTAGTGGATCTGCTCACTGGTAACCGCGTGAAAATAGCAGAGAGTAAGTTTGAAAAACTGGTTTATCCTCTCTTTTAGCATTCTTTATAACATGTGCGATATAGATATTAAAATTATGTTAGTCTCCACTATCAGAATAAAATTCATAGCAACAGCCCCTTTTTTGCTTTTTTCAATGGGGGGTAACAACGTAAAACATGATGAGACTTGGCGTGTTTTTGACTTGTTTCATGTTGACTTAGCCTGTTCTTCATTTGACCACTGTTTTTAAAATGCTCTTATGGTAAAAACTTCACCTATCCTTACATAGGTTATTTACACCAGACAATTCTACAGGCCCAAAAGCATAGGAAGGGTAAATAACCTGGACTTTAAGAAAAACGTTAGTTAGTTGGTTCTTCACTTGACCCCTTCAAATGGAGTATGCATACGGCACTTGTTCAGTGAAGATATGACAGATGTATTACTAGACATACTTTGTCGTGTAAAGGACTTGCAAATTAGGTCCAATACGGGTTCTCTATTTTTTTGAAGATATACGCTAAGACTAGATTCTTCCTCAGTCAACTTCCTAGACTGATTCGGAATTGATTAGAGTTCTAAGGAGTTCGAAACTCAGATTAAAAAAAAAAAACAAACAACACCTGAACAGTTCCAAGTCAAGGTGTCTTAAAACAATTTCGCACAGTAGACAAGTGATTAACTGAGATCAGCTTAATGTGCACTTCTGGATTTGCCTCCAACAAGTAATACCACAAAAACCCATATTCTCAGAAGGTATTCTCTGACAAACCTTTTGAGACTTATTTTGTCACCAGATGTACCAGTCAGTTCTTGCCCTAAAGAGCTAACAGCTTGCTGCTCCCTGAGAGATAAGCCGCGATCTCAGAAAAATTAAACATAATCTGTACCTATCAATCATGTGGAACAGCAAGGTGCGAATGCAGAAGAAAAAAATCTCGCATGCCACAGGCTCTGTAAATGCCACAGTGGCAAGAATTCAATATCCCTCCACAAGATTACTTAATGCTGAGAGGCTAATTAACCTTCAGACATGTCGTTTTGTCAGGTTGTTTTGATTTCCAGGATCACTGGAGGTTTAAATAAATGCAAATAACAATCTTCAGATCCCAGCGAGACATACATTTTTGCATAGGTTGCTTCCATTCATCTGTAACTGCTAGTGCCACAAACTTACAAAGCACATGGCTAATGGCTAGACTCCTGTGGTTGTCACAGTCAAGCTCCGCCAACATGTGTGCATGTATAGCAACTACTGGATGGAACATTTTCTGGACGACATCTGGCCCAATCAAACCATTACATGCAGAGCGCAAACTGCTTTAAAGGTTGGAGGAGCTTAATTAGTGAAGGCAATGTTTCCCAGTGGCTTCGGCGGTTCCATTTGTGCGGGTCTGTGGTCTGCAAAAGAAGGCCAAATTTTTAACCTCCTTTCATCTAAATCGAAATTGTGAAAAATCTCAATGAAGGAGTCTCACTGTAAACAGTAGAAAATTTGAGCGGACTAGCCATCTCGGAACGTTCCTGGGGTTCGAGGAGAAATGGCTCAAACAGGCTTTTACAATCTGGTTTCTGTAATCTAAAAGGGTATGAGATACGTGAATGCTACTTATAAAGTACTGACTCAGATTTTACACTTAAGAGAATGATATAGAGCCTAATAGAGCACACCCTTCCTCCGCTCTCAGTCTCTCTTTTCCTCGATCCGTTGCAGTATTTGTTTGTCTGTTCATCCATCTTTTCTGACTGTCAATCCGACCATCCAACCATTCTTCCTTCATTCATCGAGTCTGTCTGTCTGTCTGTCTGTCTGTCTGTCTGTCTGTCTGTCTGTCTGTCTGTCTGTTTGTCTGTCTGTTTGTCTGTCTGTCTGTCTGTCTGTCTAGTTTTCAACTCCATGGAACCGTGTCCATAAATAGTAGGCGGATATACGGAGCATCAATTTCAATTCATTTATTTGAACCCAGGTTGCAAAAATGATGACATATTATGGGTAATCAAACATCAATAATGCGTAGCAAATACACTAAGCAAGCAAAACAACATAACTGCATATACACATAACTGAGAAAAATAAAACTGAGAGACAAAACGCCACTCAGCAATCGCGTATATGGGGCATCAAGAAATCCACTGATTTGCATCAAGAAATCCACTGATTTGCATCAAGAAATCCACCGATCTGCATCGAAATCCACTGATTTCTGTGGTAGCGTGATTTTTTTTGTTTAATACTTTCGAGCCCACCAAAGAACAGGTAAAAGACCGGGACTACGACGGAAACATCCGTGGATTATTTAATCAATGTCAAGATTCTGCTTCGCCCATTCAGCTTGAAAGAAAAACCACATCTGTAAGAACCAAATTCGTACCCTAAACAAACAAAAGGGATGAAATGTTACGCTTCAAGAATGGAGGAAACCCCCATGCGACCTAACTATACTTTACCTGACAAAATAGGAAAATAAAAAATAATATACTGTACAGCTTGACACGTTATTTTAAGGTGATCCACTACTCTATCCTTGTAGAGTAAAGCGCTTTACCGTGGTGCACACTGTCCTTTTCCACTCTGGTGCGCAATTTTGCTTGTAAAATGTATTGAATTGGAAAATGGCAGTGTGCACCACACTAGTGCACTATACTCTTCAAGGGAAGAGTAGTGGATTGCCTTAACTTCAGATGAAGTGATGTGAAAGAAAATGTGTGCAATGCATTAACCATAATGTGAATCATTTTTTTATAACTCCAGTGGAAACGTGTTGTGTTTTATGAAACAGTTCAATAACATCGGTAAGAGTAGCAGCAACATATGTAGGTTTATTGGAAATAGAAGAATAAATTCAAGGTTTTCTAAGCTCATCTTTGCAGTTTTAAAATAATTAAGTAATGTTGAGATAATGTAAAGTTGTATAACACTGTTATTAAAGGTGGAGTGAGGAGAGTAATGATTATGAAGCGTGTGTGTTTTTGTTTTCTGCATTTTAGTAAATGATGATATCATCTTTATTATTTTATGATGACTATTATTATTATTATTATTATTACTATTGGCATTAAGGATTGTGGTGGTTTTTTTGCCAGCTCATGCTGATGAAGAACACAGAAACAGGTAACAATGGCAAAATACAACTAGATTAAGCTTTACTTTACTATTTATAAAATGGTTTGTGGCGTGGATATCAACACAGATGATGATGAGTATATTAAAAATGATGGTCATCACGACAGTGATGATAGTAATGCACTTAGATTTAATTTGTAATTTCTTTTGATTTTTAAACGATGAAGGCATTGGCAGAAACTTTTCAAAACATATTTATTAAGCAAGATTCTAGTTGCATGTACTGAAATCGACTGGGATTACTAGTGATTCACACATATTATATGACAACAAAATGTTGATGAAGATGATTATGTTGATGAAATCAGTGACCTCTTTTAGAGGTTTCTCGGATGTCTCTAAAAGGTTTCATCAGCAGAAGACTATACTCTCAAAACACAGTCACCAGCCAGCAGTAATAGCCACGGAGACCAGCTGCTGTAGACACGCTGGTGAAAAAAGAAAAGCGTTCATATGGAGGTATATGAGGTCTACGTCAGTGACGTCACATGTAGGGATTAGTGCCTAAGTATTTTTTTATTTTTCAGGAGATCCACTACTCTCCTCTTGAGGAGTATATTGCACTACTATGGTGCGCACTGCCCCTTTCCAATTCAGTACATTTTACATGCAAAATGTCGCACCGGAATGTTGAACAGTGCATTATTGTTTGTTAGGGATGGTGATCTAAGGAAAATTGTCACTCAAACTGCACTTATTGCTTGCCCATCAGATTTCACACATGTATTTGAGACACATTAATGCGCTCTGTTTTTTTTCCTAGCGAATTTCAACACCTCACAAACTCGAACTGGTCTCTCAGAGTTCTAATTTATATTGTGCCTCGTATGTCTGATATGGACACAGAATATGTAGCATACTGCCCTGCCCTCCTCGTCCACGTTTTCTCTCTGGTGGGTACCTGTCTTTGCGTTTCAGCTCATGTGATGCCGAAGTGTATGAGGATAATGACACTTATTTTGACCAGGTTGTTCCACCGTTCTTTTATCTTTTCTCCCGCACCAAATAATTTTGCTTATCCCCGTTTATGGATGGCACAAAGTCTGGGCATAGCGAGCAGAAACAGCTCGTCCTACCGCGGTTATTCTCTCTGAGTGATACAACTCCTTCTATGGCGCACTGCTACTGCTGTCCGCCGGTGATGCACGGGTAAACCATTGGAGTCGTCATGTTACTAGGACTATTTGTGCTCTGTTTTGACACAACGACTTTAACATTTAACAGGTGAGATGAAGGTAACTATGTTTGAAGACTCTGAGAGTAGACCTCATATAGTGTGCCAAAATTTTATAATGTTAATCCCCATTAACAAGAAAATAATTTGAAAGAAGGCTCGATTTGGAAACAGCTTTGATGGTGAACAGCAAAGAATGATTTTCTCGAAACAGTCTTGGGAAAAGTCGATGAGTTTTTTTTTTTAATAACTGTCTTTTTAGAATCCGCCCTGATCATAATTTTAAGGTGATTTTTAACTGTCTTTTTAGAATCCGCCCTGATCATAATTTTAAGGTGATTTTTTATATTTACCAGAGTTCTGGACAATTACTCGGCACTCACAATTTTTTGATCGTTAACTCTGTTCTCACGTGGGATAATGATATAAGCATTTTTATCATGATTGCCGTTTTTGTGAACATCAGTGATACTCATTTGCATGATCTTCAGTGGCAAAATTATTAATAGACACAACACAAAGGGGGTGGAAGAAAGCCTCAGGAATTCATAAAAATGTAATACTATGGATTCTTTCAGTTAAAGAAAGTTACACGTACAGAGTGGCTCCAAAAAATGTCCCCCATTTATCCAATAACTGTAACAAAATTAATACGTTAATTTTAAATTTTGAAACAGTCAACCTCACGACATGAAGAATAGATCAAATAAATGTTAACACTATAATGCACTCATAAACACAGCTCTACGAAATTAGAAAAAAAACAAAAAACCAACCAAAACGTCATTACTATTCAATACGGTCAGGTAGGATTGAGATTGATGGGGCAAACTATTTCTGAGATTGATCTGTTAAAAGTGCTGCTTTTGAGGGTTGATTCTGTATTATTTCAGATCCTTGTCCATACATAGTTCCAAAATGTCTCTCACACCTCCATGAAAGATGTCGCAGTTTTCTATCTCCGTCGTCTAGTTCACATTTCAGGAGAGGTATCCACAGACGTTCTTGTCTAGACGAGTATGTAATGGTTGACCATAGAAAAGACCATCGACCTGGCTTTAAAGATTGTGTCCTCTTTGGTCATTTCCTACCCGAACTTCAGAATCTAGTAGACTGTTTTTTGGCCAGATAGATGTCTTTGTCCAGTTGAAATCGCTTCCAAATCTGAAATGTGTTTCCGGATAAGTATTTGGTTTGATAATAGAGCAAAACATGTATGCAGATTTGTCAAGGGGACATTGAGAGTAGTATTATTTGTTTGTCTTTTTTTTTTTTTTCAAAAAGTGAAAGCATTTCAAAATCAGTACAAACAACTATGAATGATCTAAATCCATAAACCAAAACAGAAATTTAGTCCAAATATATCAACGTTTATTACCCAAGATACTGTGCACACTTCATGCATTTCAGTGAGATTTTAGAATATCTGTTTGGTTGCCTCAACAACACTATACCCAAGTTTTATAAACATATTAAAAAAGCTCTCGATTTTACCGCGAGGATTGAGGGTTGGTATAGGTTTGACGTCATCCTGTTTAAGAGTTAGTATCTAGTGCATGCTTGTAGAAGTTTTAATTTATTTTTTAAAAACGTGGCGCAGTCATAGGAAACTACATTCACAGAGGTTAGAACGAGTTCAAATGAATAAAGTAACCAACTTTATATATTCAGTTTTTCAAGGGTAAATTACATTTGACCTATAAAAGATAGCTTTCGAATTTAATTGCTAACAACATGTAAGTAAAATGTAAGAAACAAAGCTAAGAAACCAGCGTCCAATTTTAAATCTGACTCTTCTTTAATAAAAAAGAAATTAAAAATGTCATAAAATAAAATATTATAACTTTAAATAATTTTTTAAAAGCAGTAATTTTATTTACAGCAAAACTCATTTTGAACATATTATGTGACCCATGTTCAGCATCACAATGAAAATATTGCCTGCTTTAAGATGGTTGGTCAGACTATTCTCACATAAAATTCATGTGCATTGTGAGACTGTGAAGCAATCAATAATTCCTTGCAAGTATATACGGATTCATTCTAAAATTTTCGTAATTGCTTTGTCACTTTCCAGGAGCCAGAAGTGTCTCATGAACTACCAGTAGCTTCATTACACCACTAGCAACACAAACGTAGGCATCTTTTCACGGCCTTACAATATCGGGTTGATTTAAAGCGGCTAAGAAAAAAAATGAACTTCACAAACATTGAGGCTCTTCACCAAGATACCTTCAGGGGACTTGTCAGTGACATCGTCAGAGATATTGTGAAGATAATCAACGGAGTCTTCTTGGGAGAGATCATCGCCATTTTCGGCACCGTCAGTAATGTTATCAACATTATTGTCTTTGTGAAGCAAGGATTTCATGACACTATTAACATCAGTTTGACTTCTTTAGCAGTTGGTGACCTGGGTGCGTTAGTTACTTACCTGTGGCTGGCCGTCTGCGTCAATCCCTGGTTTCTGAGAGCAGATCTGCCATTTTTACCTTTGGAGGTCCAAAGCCTGACTGCAGGTTTTCCCCGCGTCTACTTTAACCAGGTCACTGGTTGCATAACCGCATTTGTAGCTTTTGAGAGATGTTTGTGTGTGGTCATGCCGCTGAAGGTCAAGACAATAGTCACCAGAAAGCTTGTGATAACAGTTAACATAATCATATTTGTGGTAATGACGCTTGGGGTGTTTCCTGTGTATTATACCTCATATTACGATTGGAAACGCAATCCAGCCACTAACAGAACTGTACTCGGTATTTTCTACACCAGAAACAAGGACAAGATTATGGGCGTGGCATTAATAGTGAACAACTTCTGTGTCCCTATGCTGATATTCTTCATTCTTATCTTCAGTACTATAACCATTTGCATCAAGTTGAAACGCAGTGCGGCATGGCGAAAATCCGCTTCCAGTGCCGCTAACATTTGTGATGCTAAAATATCTATCAAAGAGAAGAAAGTTGTCATTATGATCACAACGGTATCCATCATATTCGTAGTCTGTAACTTTCCTACATCGATGCTTCTAACGGCTAGGGCTCTCGAACCTCAGCTCAGTATCACGGGAAGATATTCTAACATGAATGAGGTTGCGGCCACTTTAGGTTTACTGATGGAGAACATCAACTCTGCTATCAACATTGTGGTGTATTATCATATGAGTGCCAAATACAAAGAGACGCTGAACAGCATGCTAGCAAGACCGCGCTGTCTTCCTCACTGGCCTCTTTTATCTCAATCCCACAACAAACAATAAATGACACATTTAGTCCGACCACGGTAACATCTCTTGGCCTACTTTACACTAAATTGATGTGGCCATTGAATCCATTGCCCAGAGACCAAATCAGTCTTATAAATTTCATTATTTTTTTTATTGTCATATGAATAATTATTAATGTTGTGCACGACAGAAACAGGAGTGACTGTCTCTTGTTTGAATATATTTTATCTGGGTGTCAGCTTAACTAACTGGCTGATTGTACGGTTGTGTAAAAGGCAGGCTGACTAATTGGCTGACTCTACTATCTGAATGACCAAAGCACAGTTAACAGATGCAAAGACTGGCTTTTTTAACAGGGTAATCAGTGTCAGTGGCATGAGATACTTATATGAAGGAGACTCCTTTTAAAAAAAAAATGCCCATGTTCAGCTATAAATAGCCAACCTTGCAAAACTGCACACATTCACGTTTTTCCTCTGTGCCCTCTTGTCTGCATGGAATGTTTATTTGACCTAGAATCAAAGTAAACGCCTGCTCATAGTAGGTGCTGCAACAACAACAACAACAACAACAACAACAACAACAACAACAACAACAACAACAACTACAACAACAACAACAACAAAAGCCAGGGTCGCACTTACACCAGTGCACCAAATAATACTCTGGTGTGCATTTTACTGTATTATTAAAGCAATGAGAGTGCAGTAATATTTGGCAAGTTGACGCCTCCCGTTTATATTGCATGGTGTGGAAATTCAATGTTACGCGACGTCTTTTTGAACACAGGCCACATTTTTCTGTGTCCACAAATGTACCGTTCGACACTGTGATGTACACTTTTTCATTAAAATATTGCAGCGCTGAGCGTCTGTCTATAAGCATCAAAGTTTCGTATCCCCGTTCCCGTTCAGTTTGGTCTGTGTTGTTGCTGGACTGTTTCCCTGAGATATTTTCGTTAATTTCAATTTGATCTGATTGTCGTTCATTCGCTTTCAGTATTGAATTATTGATTTCTGCTGGATGCGACATGTTAAAACAGGGATGTAATTAGAGTGTTGTTGCACGATAGCCGGTCATAAATCACCTTTTCCTTTTTCATTAGTTCGGGACTAAGGGAAAAGACCGCGTTTATGACTGCAGGTGCCCAATTTATTGTAAAAGCCTGTTTGAGCCATTTAAAAACAATTTCTCAAACATTTCGATATGGCCAAGACTAGTTTGCAGGTCTGGTGCCACCACTGTGCTCGAATTATATACTGTTTACTGTGTAGATCCTTCATTTAGATTTTTCACAATTTTAATTCAGATGAAAAGGGGTTGAAAATTTGGCCTTATTTTGCAAACCGCAGGCCCCCCATAAATAAAATCCGCGGAAGCCACTGGAAAACACTGCCTGCAACACTTATTTGTTTACAAATTGATGACTGAATTTTCCCCACTTTTGGGGTGTGGTTTCATGTTAAGTGTTTATTTCTATCAACTCTGGTTGGCCATTTCTTTTACCAGTTAGCCTGCTGCAAACCTGATGAGCCAATGTCGTGCAACAACTCCATGTTATAGCTTTATTAGACAGGCCTAGGCATTGCACTGGTGTGAAGTTTTCAATGTTGAAATTATGAGCATGCAATATTTACATATATCAAAAAGCAGACCTGTGTGGTATAAATATTGTCTTCTGACCTCACAATAGAGGCTATCAATATTAAGCCTACTTTTCCGTTCGTGAAAAGCCGTGCGTAAAAATATTATACCACTTGGGTTATGACTTCCACTGTAGCAGTTGAACACAGTAAAACATTCGAAAGTACTCACTCGTTTAATGAAGATATCTTATTTTTGTATGAAATGTACATGCATGTGGCTTTACTGACACACAAAACAGTACATATCGTCGGTCTCCGCATTCGACTGTCCAGGCTGACTATAGGTCATATTATATAAACGTCCTATCCTATGCGAAGACCAACGATATCATACATATTTTTGAATATGCATACATGGCACATGAAAAACATAACGAAGTTATTGCCGGTCACCGGCGTTTCAGC
>JAWQUT010000260.1:1156964-1173193 GCA_033807755.1 Ellobium chinense
CCACCCCTTCTTCCAACTCTAAAACCAGGTTTCAAGTTACACCTGAGTCGAGCGGAGACAGGGGAATGAAGCGTTTCGCCCATGGACGCCACAAAGTAAACCACCAGGCCCGGGAGTCGAACACACAAACGTTAGACTTGACAGTCCTCGGTTTCTGAATACGACTCACAAACCACATGACCACGTTGTCTCCTCCTGCCATCTTACACGAGACATGCAAAAAAAAAAATGATTTTAAAAAACCCTCGTGTTTGGCCCCATTTTATCGTTTAATCAATGGCGCAAGTGGACTGCTATCTTGGATACTATAAATCCAGGTAAAAAGATAAGAAACATAAAGCTCAGGGCCGTAATTAGCACCTTACAGCCCCTGCAAAAATCGGAAGGGGAGGGGACGGGGGCCAAAGGAGGAGAAAAAAAATAAGAATAAAACACTAAAGAAAAGAACAACAGAGGAAGATCGGTTGGGGGGGGAGGGGGAGAGTCAGGGGGAGAGAGAGAGTGAATGAGAGAGAGAGAGAGAGAGAAGGAAAGAGAAAAAGAGAGACGGTTTACCGACGTATTGTATTAATGTATATACTTATTCAGTATGAAGAGAGTGGGAACTAGTTGAAAAAGGGATTAAAAATGTTTTAGTATTTTGCAAATGACCACACCACTGCCATAAAAATTGTTTCAATGAAGGTGTACAGGGTAATGTTTTATGTGTAGTGGCAAACGTCATCTAACTCTCCCGGCCATAAAAGTATTCAAATCATAATATTATGATACTCTTTTACACGTAATTTGGCTAGAAATGAACTTCCCTATAGAAACGTGATCTGTTAGGTCGATCTTAAAGATCGTGAAATATATGAGAACGCCTTCTCCCCCATAAGAATGGACGAATCACGAGATGAAATTTCACCTAATTTCGGCTTTGAAATGGTCTCAAATTGCTTCTTTTGCTGCCTTTTCACTGAAAATTTTCCAGGGTAACAAGCTCCTTGACCTTCCTAGATTACGCTCCTATCATCAGCGATCGTCCATGATCCCCTGGAGCGTATATTGACTTCTTCCCTGGACAACATTCGTGATTAGAATTCAGATATTCTACGTGTTTGGAAACTCGTTAAAAACTTTAAACAAATACACATCCACGACCCTTGTCGTGTTAAGGTTTGATACAAGAAAATGAAAGGGATGCAAGTTGGAGAGACCCCCAACTCCAAACAATGATTTTTTGCTGGGAACCCTGGACTAGGTGGTTACGGCCCTGATTAAGCTCTATAAAATGGTACCAAAAACTGAAACTGTTCCACTTTGGCGTATGCGGTGTTTTCCCATAATACTGCAAAGTTCTTTATGTCAAGCGTTTTGTCCNATGTTTAAACTATGAGCATGCAATATTTACATATATCATGAAGCGGGCCTGTGTGGTAAAACAAGTCTTATGACCTCACAACAGAGGCTATCAATTTTAAGCCTACTTCCGTTCGTGAAAATTCTTGCGTAGAAACAGTATGACACTTGGTGTATGATTCCCAATAAAGCAGCTGAACACAGTAGAACTTCGAAATTGCTCACTCGTTTAATGAAAATACAGTATTGTGTTTTTGTATAAAATTTATATGCCTGTGACTTTATTGACACACAGAACAGCACATATCGTCGGTCTTCGCATTCGACCGGCCAGGCTGACTATATAATAATATCATAATATATTATAGTCTAAGCGTTTCAAGTCCTATGCGAAGACCAACGATATCTTACATAATTATGAATGTACATACATCGCAAATAAAAAAAAAAAAACAACGAAGTTATTGCTGGTCACCGGCCGTGCAACGCCTCAGTCCCCTCTCCTTCACTCCCCTTTCCAACTCTAAAACCAGGTATCAAGTTACACCTGAGTCGAGCGGAGAAGGGGGGAATGAAGTGTTTTGCCCACGGACGCCACAAAGTAAACCACCAGGCCAGGGAGTCGAACACACAAACCTTAGACTTGACAGTCCTCGGTTTCTGAATACGACTCACAAACCACATGACCACGTTGTCTCCTCCTGCCATCTTACACGAGACATGCAAAAAAAAAAATGATTTTAAAAAACCCTCGTGTTTGGCCCCATTTTATCGTTTAATCAATGGCGCAAGTGGACTGCTATCTTGGATACTATAAATCCAGGTAAAAAGATAAGAAACATAAAGCTCAGGGCCGTAATTAGCACCTTACAGCCCCTGCAAAAATCGGAAGGGGAGGGGGCGGGGGCCAAAGGAGGAGAAAAAAAATCAGAATAAAACACTAAAGAAAAGAACAACAGAGGAAGATCGGTTGGGGGAGGAGGGGGAGAGTCAGGGGGAGAGAGAGAGTGAATGAGAGAGAGAGAGAGAGAGAAGGAAAGAGAAAAAGAGAGACGGTTTACCGACGTATTGTATTAATGTATATACTCAATCAGTATGGAGAGGGTGGGAACTAGTTGAAATAGGGACTAAAAGTGTTTTAGTATTTTGCAATTAATGACCACAACACTGCCATAAAAGTTGTTTCAATGAAGGCGTATAGAGTAATGTTTTATGTGTAGTGGCAAAAGTCATCTAACTCTCCCGGCCATAAAAGTATGCAAATCATAATAATTATTATGATACTCTTTTACGCGTAATTTGGCTAGAAATGAACTTCCCTATAGAAACGTGATCTGTTAGGTCGATCTTAAAGATAGTGAAATATATGAGAACGTCTTTTGCCCATAAGAATGGACAAATCACGAGATGAAATGTCACCTAATTTCGGCTTGAAATGGTCTCAAATTGCTTCTTTTGCTGCCTTTTCACTGAAAATTTTCCATGGTAACAAGCTCCTTGACCTTCCTAGATCATCAGCGATCGTCCATGATCCCCTGGAGCGTATATTGACTTCTTCCCTGGACAATATTCGTGATTAGAATTCAGATAGTCTACGTGTTTGGCAACTCGTTAAAAACTTTAAACAAATACACATCCACGACCCTTGTCGTGTTAAGGTTTGATACAAGAAAATGAAAGGGATGCAAGTTGGAGAGACCCCCAACTCCAAACAATGATTTTTTGCTGGGAACCCTGGACTAGGTGGTTACGGCCCTGATTAAGCTCTATAAAATGGTACCAAAAACTGAAACTGTTCCACTTTGGCGTATGCGGTGTTTTCCCATAATACTGCAAAGTTCTTTATGTCAAGCGTTTTGTCCGTCGTAAACTTTCTGATGTTTGTAAGATCTGATCCCAATCACAAGCCATAAACCATGGAATTGACGCTATCAGGAGGTGATGACGCGCGCTGCCTGGATTCCAGACACTGACAATAACAACACACACGATATCGTATACGAACACTGTGTATCTCTTATACTTATTGCACGAAACATATGTCCTTGTATTTCTGCAGACGATATCGATATACATGTATACGCAGACTGGATCAATCTTCTGGCCGAACTTGCCAGTGACGCAAGTTTATGTGACACAGGTGTTGCGTTAACGCTACAACGATTCTCATGAGATCAATCAATCAATCAATCGCGTACTTCGATTAGGTATATGCCTCCCTGCCCCTCCCCCTTCCCCCTCCCCGCCCTACCACATACAGAAAAAGTGTCCCTAAGAAATTTTGTGAGTTTTGTCATTAGGGCGATGCACATGATCGTGAAATGTATGCACTTTGAAACATAACAATACTTGTTTTAATACAAGGATCTATAGTCCTTTATGTTCTTATATTTTTCCTCATTATTTATCAAAACTTTTTCATTAAAACTCTGAGTTATGAACCGAAGTCCTGGAATTCAAATTTATTTTATGTCTAGTATGCCGAAATATTAGCAAAGAAAAGTGAGTCTGGTCTTCCCTTTGCCCCTCTATCCCCTTCCTTCCCCTGTCCGGTCGACAGCTGTCTTTGCTTTTCAACCCATACTGTTTCCAAGTGTGCAAAGACTAAAGACACAGTGGCAATATGACCAGTTCTTTGTACCGTTCTTTTNCGATGCACCTTATGATCGTGAAATGTATGCACTTTGAAACATAACAATACTTGTTGTAATACAAGGATCTACAGTCCTCTATTTTCTTATATTTTTCCTCATTATTTTTCAAAACTTTTTCATTAAAACTCAGAGTTATGAACCGAAGTCCTGGAATTCAAATTTATTTTGTGTCTGGTATGTCGAAATAGTAGCAAAGAAAAGTGAGTCTGGTCTCCCCTTTCCCCCTCTATCCCCTTCCTTCCCCTGTCCGGTCGACAGCTGTCTTTGCTTTTCAACCCATACTGTTTCCAAGTGTGCAAAGACTAAAGACACAGTGGCAATATGACCAGTTCTTTGTACCGTTCTTTTTCTCTCAGTCCAAAAAAATGCCGAATTATGTAAATTTGCTTATTCCATTTTATAGTTTACATAAAGTCTGCGAATAGCGAACTGAAAGGCTCGTTCTACCGTTGTTATTCTCTTTTAATAACACCACTCATGTGTGCCACACTGCTACTGCTATATGCCGGTGATTCGCGGGTAAACTAATGATATTGGAGTCACATCCTCTGCCATCATCTGGACAAAACGATTCTGATACTGAACTGAAGAAATAGAGGTGCTTGTAAGCCTTTCAGAGTAAGGCCCGTATCATCGTACTCAAACTTCATAATGTAGAAAATAATGCAACACAACTGGAAACCAAACTGTTGCTGAAGGTCAATACCATAGACAGATGTTTCTCTAAACTGCCATGGCTGTACGTCACTCATCTTGTCAAAGATGGGCACCATTCGTTAAGAAACATGTTTTGAATAAATATTGTTTTCTATACCTGCCCAGTTATAATTGTAAGGCGAAGGAGATAATCATTCATATCCATTCACTCTGTATCTGCGTAAATATAATTGTAGGTAAACGATGGCACTGGGAATTTCCTGGTCGTTAAATTTCATGTTGGTTAATGACCTGTGCCAAATCAACGTTTGAACTTCTCTAGGTTTCATCTGTTTAAATGATGATGGCGAGAAAAATTGTTCTACCATCTGATTCTTGTAAACAAACTTTAAAAAAAGGTACAGGAAATCACCAAAATCATAGTGCTATTTTTGTTCAGGAAGTGCGAAGGTTTCCTGGGTTTCATAAAACAGATCGTTCCTTCCATGTTAACGATGTTACAGTTACACAACATGCTCCCGCAAAGGGTTTATTGAATTGATGCAGAATGTATGATAATTACAATGAATCACATGCTATATTATAATTACTTTAATTACTATCAATTATTTGTCATAAGATCCAATCAGAGTGGTACTCACAGGCCGATTTTACTGTCATTTCTTTGATTTAATATAATATGATACGATCCAATTAATGTATCTACAAAGATTCCTAAAAAGTCTGAAGACGCGCAAGACAAACTGTCTGATGAAACATCACAAAACAGACACGCCTGTCACTTCAAGTGATAACACTAATAAACGGACAAATAAAGAAACAACATTAAATAATAAGTAATTTAAACATGAACTCCAGATCTGGGATAACAACTGGTATATTTAGCAATGTGTGTTTCTTTCCGCCGCAATGACTACCACCATAACCTAGTGGCCAGTAATCAGCATTGAAATATCGGATTGTTTCTCTGCAAATGATTTATATTAGTCTGTTGTCACAGCAACAACTGATGCACGATGAGGATTTTTTCCTCTCTGTCCATAATACAGATTAGCTGATATTCCATCTTAAGATTTTTATTTGTTCTCCACTTTAGAAGACCCAAAACTGTTCCATGAAAGAGCATTAGCTACTTCAGCTGCTTTCGAGGCTTGACAATATTGCATATTCTAATTCACAGACGTTAAATATTTTCGTCAAGTATACATCGTAATCTTTATCACAATTTGGATATATCATACAGAATATAAGAGGTTAAAGTATCACCTGAAGTAAACCTAATGAAATTTTAAACTCTGAAAATTTGCTCGCAGTAATTTATCACCTGCTCGTGAAGGATTACAGATAATTCGTACTGACGTGTCATGCGGTATTTCAGGACAGCATGGTTCGTTCTTATTCTCATAAAACACTTTTATTTACATGAAAATATTAAATTCCACATAAAATTATATTAAATTTTGAGCTCATTCCTGTCTCATCAAAGTGAAGCCCAAATGACCATATTATCTCCTTTATGAAATATGCTTTTATACCTGAAGACATGCCATGAAAATTGTGCTCTGCCTTAAAAGAAAGAATGAACTGCACAAATACAAAAGCTGTTCACCAAGTTGCCTCCGCAGGACTTGTGAGTGACCAGGTCAGTGATATTATAAATATCATCAACGCAGTCATTTTGGGAGATATCATCGCTGTATTCGGAACAATCAGTAATGTCATCAACATTATCGTCTTTGTGAAACAAGGATTTCATGACACAGTCAATATCAGCTTAACGTCCCTGGCCGTTAGTGACATGGGATCATTGATCACCTATATATGGCTGGCTGTCTGCTTCAATCCCTGGTTTCTGAAAGCAGATCTGCCATTTCTGCCCGTGGAAATTCAACGCCTAACTGCTGGTTTCCCTCATATCTACTTTAATCGAGTCACTGGTTGCATAACAGCTTTTGTAGCTCTTGAAAGATGTTTATGCGTAGTGACGCCACTAAAAATCAAGACAATTGTCACCAGAAAACTCGTGATAATCGTTAATATACTAATTTATCTTGTAATGACACTTGGGGTGTTTCCCATTTATTATACATCATATTTCGACTGGAAGCTCAATCCAGCCACTAATAAAACTAGACTAGGCATCTTTTACACTAGAAACAGCGCTGAGGTTATGGGCGTCGCGCTAATAGTTAACAACTTCTGTGTTCCTATTTTCGTGTTCATCATTCTCATCGTTAGCACTGCAACCATCAGCGTCAAATTAAAACGCAGTGTAGCATGGCGGAAATCTACGTCTACTGCTTCTGGTAACCGTGACGGCAAGATCTCGTCGAAAGAGAAGAAGGTTGTGGTCATGATTACAGTGGTGTCCATCATATTTATAGTTTGCAACCTTCCTTCATCAGTGCTTTTAACAGCTAGGGCTATTGAGCCTCAGCTGAACACCAGCGGAAAGTACTCAAATATGAATGACATCTTGGCGTCACTGGGTACACTAACGGAGAACATCAACTCTGCCATCAACATTGTGGTGTACTATCATATGAGTGCCAAGTACAAGGAGACACTGAATGAGATGCTGACACGCCTGTGCTGTCTTTCTTGTTCTCCTCCATCCCCTGGTCCCAACAATAAACGATAATTAATGAGTGACTTAAAAATCACTGGAATCATTTCATGTGAACTGATCCTGGACTCGTTGCTTGAATACGAGACCCATAAAACTCCTTACTTCATTCTTCTTTTTATTTTATACATCATATTCATCATTTAAATAAACATTGAATGCACAAGGTAAAATGAAATGATCAAACTGACCGTCTCTGTGGATAAACAACCATATTTTTAAATATCATTATTATCATATAAATGTATATTATGCTGAAACAGCTACCTCACATAACTTCATAGTTAAAGATGTCCTAGATTTATTTTTTTTTTTAAATTGTGGACTGAGACATTGAGTTTTGACACTTATATAATTATACTAATCAGTAATACTGAGACACCATTATGAATGGTGCATCATTTACAAACTCAGTGGTGGAAAAAGTAAACACCCGAACAGCTTCACCAAGTAATGTGCGTTAAAACTGTGCAGCGAATATTATATTATATATGAAATTATGTTATTAAGATTACAGCTACTACAATATATATGGTCAATCATCTGTACTAGATAAACCCACATCAGTCGTTTCTATATTGTATATTAGCAGTGGAGCCATCTGCAAATTATCATTGAACCATTTTCCTCTTGATGTAGTCTCTATTTCTCTTCGTTGTCTGCTTGTAAAACCATGTGATAAAGACTTTAAGCGAAGATGTCAGTATACATCATGATGTGTTCTGTAGACAAACAAGTAGGTGATAAATCATTATCAGAATATCAAAACATATCAGCAAACACCGCAAGGGAATAACTTTCAAGACCTTTGATCTAGTCTTTTCAAATAAATCTAAAATAATATATTCTTGCATGCATGTCAGTTATGAAAGAATAAGGGATGTAAACCTACCGATGGGGACTTAACAACAAAAGAACAAGTTTAAAAAGTTTATTAGGAATAAGCCGAGACAACAACTGTGATGCATGGGCAAATTAAAATCTACGACAGGACAGTACATGACCATTTAAAGCATTGTAACTAATATAACTATAACTAACCAGAAATGGTGTGGGAAGAGTTAAATTTTCGGGACGTGATGTTAAAAGAACTATGTGAGAAAGGAATCTAAGGTGAACTTTAATAAAGGAGAACTATAATAGGTGCATTTTAACACGCTTCTAGCATCAGGTTCATAATAGAGAGTAAAGAATAATGAGCAAATAATGTTTATACAAATTACTTCAGAGTATAAGAATGGTGATGTGGGTAGCTGTTACCGCTTCATTGTTTCTTTTGAAACATTCGAGAGATTTGGGTGGAATCCAAGATGGCATATGCCAAAACATTTTAGAACCTATGATGTACACACATTTCAAGTTACATTTCCATCACGTGCAACAACATCTATTCTTCGAATGAGCTTAAATGCCTGGACAGCGAATTTCTGTCACAGGGCATAGGCATACTGATGAATGACATCAAACCATATGGCGCGACCTTTGACACGTGAACTCTGACCTAGGGAAGGATGGCAAGGTCTGTTTCAGCAATTTAGAACAGTGTTTGGAAGTTGCACCAACTTTAACAAAAAAGACTTGGATTTTAATATTATTGTACAAAGCCTCTCCAGAAAGAAAACCTAAGACCGGCGCGCAAGGCGGCATCGATGAAACCGGTGGAATGTCACATTTCATGACTGTAGATGGCTTTGTAATGACAATATCCCTTTAGCTTTACTATAATACTTTAGCTTTACACTTCTATTTAGATGATAATATGACAGCGAATTGATGAAGATTAAATTAATGATTGCGCCGACGAGATAACCAATATACGTCCATGGGACTGAATACTAAAATCATTAACTTGAGAATACTGTAAGCCTTCCCTTATTTGATTTTTTCACCTCGCCGTCTTAAGCCTTTGATTTATCATAGGCGTCGATTTTCGTTCCTATACAGAACGGGCGGAAGTCAGGGGTTGTAGATGTCAGACATGCTACAGAGAAGGGGGAAGCGGAGATATTATACAGCAATGGCGTAATTCAAAATCTATGCACGTGGTTTATCGGTACGTCCATGACGATATATACTGAATTGCAATGACGTCATCTTAGAATCCACCCAAATCTCTCGAATGTCTCTTCTGACAAAAATGCCTTTATACATGTATACACACGTAAATACATACATATTATACATACAACCGTATCATTACTGCAACTGTTACAAGCATTAGACTGGTATAATGTTACCATCATATTATACGTAATATACCTAACACTCATGAAACATAGATAATATATATATGGCATTGCGTATGTCCATTAACAAAATATGGGTTTCATTGTGAGTATCCTCGTCAGATCTCGCCTACATGAATGTGTCATACTGTAACAAGGCGCATGTAAGTCCTTCCTCCCCCCTCCTCACATCGCCCCCACCACGTCAACAATACATGGCCCTTCATGCTTGTTGATCAATGGCGGCAACATTACGTTGTTTTGTCAATTGCAGTACAATAATTATCCCTTATCTCATGTAGATCGTTAGCTAAAATCCCACTTTTCTCGTTTCTCGAGCAGCAGGATACTAACTAGAGACTACCGTATCAGATAAAATGTATGACCTATGAAAAGAAAACAAAAAGATATAGTCCTAAACATGGCGTGGGGAAGATAGCGTCGGTCTTCGCATGGGACCGGCCAACTTCAAATATGACGTGATGCTGCCAAACAGTGATGTTTGTGATCACAGTTTCCTGTGAATCTCACTTCTTTGTGGAATACGATGTTATGTGCCAACACAGCAGACATTATTTTGAATAATATTATAGTCTAATCTATGAGCTCTGCCGTTTTCCAGAAAAAGACAATATGTGCCAGAATCACACTTTTTTTTTCAGGAGGCATGCAGAAACACTTGTCTTTCTCCTGATTTTATCAGTTAATTAATAGCGGATATTATGGGCGGCTATTTCGGAATAGTCGACAAAAGTTATGAGAAAATATGCCAGGTGGAAACACTACTATTAAATGGTATCAAACGTTGAAAATGATCCAATTCCGCTTATACCGTACTTTCCCATAAAACGGCACAGCTTTTTACATCAAGCATTCTAGTGCTAGTAAACTTTCTGATGTTTTTGTAAGATCTGAATCCACATTCTAGTATAAAAACCATAGCACTGACGCTATCAGGACGCAGTGACGCGCACTGCTCGATTCCAGACAGTGTAACAACACACTCAAACATTCATACGAACACTGTTTTGTGCCAGATACATGTTGATTGAGACATGCTCTCAATTTGGTCTCAGAAATGTGGATAAACTTGGCAGCGACTTAATGTGACACAGTAACACTACAAATTCTGTCAGCGGATCAGTCGTGTTATTGAACTATGTATTTTCTCTCCCCCTCTTCCCCCACCACACACACACACACACACACACACACACACACACACACACACACACACACACACACACACACACACACACACACACACACACACACACAAGTACACATAGTGCTCCGTTTTCAGTTTTGTAACAAGCGCAGTGCCCATACAGAAAGAACTCTTGCCATCGAAATTTATTCATCCTTGTTGTAATATTATAGCTCCAGTCATCTATCTTCCTATAAAGATGCATCTTGCTTCGCGTAAAATCTTCCCTACCGAACTCTTCCCACAGTCCCTCACTCACCTGCCTCACTCACCTGATCTCCAACTACACATTTAGCCTAAGGAGAATACGGATGAATGATTTTAATCCGTAGCTAAATACTCTTTTAGGTGCCTTTTGGCGGGTGCTCTGTAGTTAAGGAAAAAAAAACAACGTGAAACATGAAAGAAATATAAAATGTGTGATAAAGCTTTCACAAAGATTTAAAAAAAAAAGAAAACAATACGTGTTACGCAGGAACATATGAGACTTAAAGATCGTGAATTCATTTCATTTCATAATGTTCAGATGGATAATTTGATGTTCTCAGAAACATGTCATATTTCCTATACGATATAAATTAACTCCTTTACAAAACAAATTAACGCAGGTGATTCTCGTTTAATATTTTAATTTAATCATCTTCTCACTGACAGCATGGATAAAATACTGTTATCTTGTCATAGGTCTTGCTGAATTAAAGAAGTAATAAAAAAAAAACGACAAACAGGTAAATCTAACATGTTATTCGTGGAAGCAAAGTTTAAGCTTTATTCCTATCATGAATTGAAAGAAGAATGTCTTAATCGGAAGGTTTTGGTGAACTTTGGCGGGCGCTTAAGCTGAGTAGTGCTGATGTAATTCTTGGAATTGCCCAACATGATGGGATGAAGGATGCCACGATTCTGAAAAAAGTCAATCATACCATGTTGGTAGGAAAACTAGTGATATCCAAGTTCAGATACGGAAATCGATGTAATCTAATTGCATTGTTTCAAGCTGAAATGGAATATAGACAGGTTTGTAAAAGATTAAATTGATATGAAGTATAGAAATTGTGTGACCTTGCCATTATGAGTGAGTGAATGATCAGCACCTGTCTTCTTCTCCCCCATCTTTATATCGGTAACACCTCTAGATAAGGAACTGTTTTGGCCCGGCACCAAGCGCGAGAAGAACACTGCAAGGGGTTAGGGAATGTAGACATAACACAATGATAGGGACTAACGATTATAAAGATAGTGCACATCTGCATAGAAAACACGCAACAAAACATTCAAAAAAAAGAAGGAGTTCTCATTAAGGCCATGATGACCGCCTTTCCAGCGGGCTATTGGATCATTAGTGATGCCTTGACCCGCAGAAAAGGNGGGGGGGGGGGTCTGCGTTATGAGAACCTCTCATGAGAGTGTTCCAGGATGGTCTGGGGGAAGCCAGTCCTTGGCCTGAGCAGGTAGAGTCCCGAGAGAGAGGTGGTGATTAAAAGGCGACTATAAAATTATGAGGACAGTAGAAGGGCACAGATCACTACAAACAAGGTAAAGGGTGCAACACTCTTCAGATCAGACACACTGACCTTATAACCAACATGTATATAGGAGTAGGGGGATAACAAACTTAACAATGTCACCAGTAGAAGCGCCCCCCTTGCAGTATTTAGGCCATAATTTGTAGCATAAAGGATTGGTGACGAAAACAAGCTTCATAGTGTTTCGCCACTAGGGATGGGAAAGAGGGTATACTCCACCATGTGACCCACTGGGGCAGGGGCTTCAGAATAGGAAACTAATTATGACCTCTCTGTTACGGTCTGTATGTCTATAACCAACCTCAGTACAAGTATAATTGGACCATTTAGGGAACAGTAAGTTAGCGGCTAACAAGTTATGCACGTAGAAGTCAACTAATACAATTAACTGTTTACACTTATGAGGGGGGAGAGGGGAGGGAGTTAATAGTATATTTTTCATTCTAGTCGCTCATAAAGAGAAGTACGAAGAATGCAGAGGGTTCAGGAGTAACACAGGACAACTAAGACTAATAACACTAACAGGAAGAGCCATGAAAGGATAATAATGTATCACTGTTCTGTTAAGATGATGAAGCGGCAAATAACTTCAAAGTAACTACTAAGTTACTAATCAACGCCGTAGTGCCCTAAAAGGAGTGGGATTTAAAAAAAAAAAAAAAGGATTAGAGGTGACCTTTTTCGAAAGACATTTGTGAAAAATTTTGGGCTTTGACACCCCTTTTCTTTCCCGTTAAAAGATCGGGCAAAAGAAGTACTTTAACCTCCATGGAAGAAATTTCTCGAAATCACAAGGGTACATATTATGTAGAATAATACAAAATGTTAATAGGGCCAACAGAAGAAAAAACTACAGGTGCCAAAGACCTTAACCAGCAGCCAGTACCTAGCATGTATCCACCTAGAAACACAATGTTTACATCATGGCANGGGGGGGGGGGGGGGTCATCTAGGGTATCTGGACAGTCTTTTGAACTTTCTCTACCCTCAGATTGTACCTGAAACTTTGAGGTATGAAGATGCCAATAGCACCTGGCATAAAAATATGCAATTTTAAATAGTTCCTATAAAATCAGAATATTGGCCATGGGGAGGGGGGGAAGGGGTTGGATTTTAATTTCAAAGNAGAGAGGTGGTGATTAAACGGCGACTATAAAATTATGAGGACAGTAGAAGGGCACAGATCACTACAAACAAGCTAAAGGGTGCAACACTCTTCAGATCAGACACACTGACCTTATAACCAACATGTATATAGGAGTAGGAGGATAACAAACTTAACAATGTCACCAGTAGAAGCGCCCCCCTTGCAGTATTTAGGCCATAATTTGTAGCATGAAGGATTGGTGACGAAAACAAGCTTCATAGTGTTGCGCCACTAGGTCGGGGAAAGAGGATATACTCTACCCTGTGACCCATTGGGGCAGGGGCTTCAGAATAGGAAACTTAATTATGACCTCTCTGTTAGAATAATACAAAATGTTAATAGGGCCAACAGAAGAAAAAACTACAGATGCCAAGGACCTTAACCAGCAGCCAGTACCTAGCATGTATCCACCTAGAAACACAATGTTTACATCATGGCAGTCGAGNGGGGGGGGGGTCATCTAGGGTATCTGGACAGTCTTTTGAACTGTCTCTACCCTCAAATTGTACCTGAAACTTTGAAATTGGATGTTTTATTTAGTTCACAGGTAAGTTTACATATTTCTACACCCTGACATTGGCTGGCAGGACCCCCAAAAAGGGGGATTTTATATATTAGCGGATTAATTGGGCTGTACACAATGAGTGATTTGCCCTCTAACAGGTGTCAAAAACCTTACTACATGAAGGTGAAAGGGGAGAGAATAGGAGGAGTGTCCCAGCATGGCCTTGCGGCAAGCCCTGGACGAGGTAGCTACAACCCTGGTTAAACTCTTACAAATGGTACCAAAAACTGAAATTGATCCAGTTTGGCGTATGTAGTGTTGTACCATAATACGGCACATCTGTTTTCGTCAAACCTTTCGCCGCTCGTAAACTTTCTAATGTTTGTAAGATCTGATCCCAATCACAGGCCATAAACCATGGAACTGTCGCTATCAGGAGGTGATGACGCGCACTGCCTGGATTCCAGACACTGTCTATAACAACACACACAGGATCTCATACGAACACTGTCGTATCTCCTATACTTATTGCATGAAACATACATCCTATTTTTTCCCCAGACAATATCGATATACATGTAAACGCATAGTAGATCAATCTTAAGGCTAAGCTTGGCGGTGACGCAAGTTTATGTGACACAGGTGTTACATTAACACTGCAACGATTCTCAGGAGGTCAATCAATCAATCAATTAATCAATCAATCAATCAATCAATCAATTAATCAATCAATCAATCAATCGCGTACTTTGATTAGGTTCATCCCTTCTTTCCCCTGCCTGTCCCCCTTCTCCATGTGACCATTCAGCAATAACTACTCTGAGTAATTCGATACGTTTTGTAACCAGGGTGATATACAATCAGAGTGACCCCATGATCTCGAAATGTATTCAGTTTGAAACATAATAATACTTGTTGTAATAAAAGGATCTACAGTTCTTTATTATCCTATATTTTTTTTCCTCAAGAAGTTCAATACTTCACAAACTCAAAGTTATGAACCGATATCCTGGAATTCAAATTTTATTTCTATCCAGTATGTCGGAATCATAGCACAGAAAATGCAACAAAAAAAAACAAAAAAACTTTTTGTCTGGTCGACAGCTGTTTTTGCTTTTCAGCTCATACTGTTTCCGAGTGTGTAAAGACACAGTGGCAAAATGACCTTTTCTTTGTGCCGTTCTTTTCTTCTCAGCCCAAAATATGCCGACTTATGTAAATTTGCTTATCCCTTATTATAGTTGACACAGTGTATGGATAGCGAACAGAAAGGCCTGTTCTACCGTGGTCACACTTATGTGTGCCACACTGCTACTGCTATTAGCCGGTGATGCGCGGGTAAACTCAGGTTATTGGAGTCACATCTTCTGCCATCCTCTGGACAAAACGATTCTAGTGTTAAACTGGTGAAATTGAGATAACTGTGTCTGTAGACCTTCGAGAGTAAGGCTAATATCATTAAATTTTATAATGTATAAACGAAGCTCAGTTTGAAACCAAGATGCTGATGAAGATCAGTACCAAAAAATGATTTTTCTTTACGCTGCCTTGGCTGCACCTCACTCATCTTGTCAGAGAAGAGCACGATTCGTTAAGAGATAAGTTTAAATAAATCTAATTTTATATACCTGCCTGGTTATAATTGTAAACCGAAGGAGATAATCATTCATTTCCGTTCACTCTATATCTGCATAATTATTGTAGGTAAACCATGGCACTGGGAATTTCCTGATCGATATATTTCATGTTGGTTACTGACCTGTGCATTCACATTAACGTTTGTCGTATGTGAACTTGTTTAGGTTTCTTCTGTTTGCTCTTAAATGAAGAAAATTGTTCTACCATCTGATTCTTGTAAACAAACTGGAAGAAACTTATAGGAAATCACCAAAATCATAGTTTGTTTTTTTTTTCAGTTAGTGCGAAGGTTTACTAGGTTCCATAAAACCGATAATTCTTTCAATGTTAATGAATTTACAGTTACACAGCATGCCCACGGAAAAAAAGTTTATTGAACTGATGCAGAATGTAGATAATTATAATGAATCACATGCTATATATCATTTATAAATAACAAAAATTACCGTAATTACTAACAATTATTTATCATGTGATCCAATCAGAGTGATACTCCTAGGCTAGTTATACTATTATTTCTTAGATTTAATGTAAGAAACTATCCAATTAACGTATACACAAAAAATCCTGATCAAGTCTGAATACTCGCAAGACAAAAACTGTCTAATGCAACATCACAAAACCTACACTCCTGTCAATTCAAGTGATAAAACTCATTAACGGACAAATAAAGAAAAGGCATTAAATAAGCAGTAATGTAAAC
>JAWQUT010000261.1:0-17500 GCA_033807755.1 Ellobium chinense
AATGTCAGTTACGAAGTGTTACAAATGTCCAAATAGAGAAAAGGTACAGGGATTTTAAGAAAGCCATTTTAAGAAAGTTCTGTCAGATTCAAGGTGCTGTAATTAGGTCCATTATAGAGATTCAGACGAAGGGACTTGAGCTTTGTTTCAAAATCACAAGGAATTCAAGACTGCGTTATTTGAGATCATGGGGGTTTTAGTGTATTAGGTTTGTCAATATGAAGACTAGAAAAAAAAAAATGCCCTTGTCTTGAAATCGCTTCGATCTCTTTAAAAAGTCTTTAATTCCTTAATGCTAGGTTTTCTCATCATCTTTTTCAAAACAGAGAATGTCTCAGCGTCTTTATGGATACGAAACTGTGGCTAGCAATGCACGACTGAGAGAACAGCTGGCAGCAAGGGGAGGATACTCTACATCTGGAGACTTCATACAGAGCCGCATGGCTGAGCTGAAGGGTTTGAAGACTCCTCTTGGAGGAATGCCAAGAAGGTGAGAATATATTTTTTTAAAAAAAGATTTCGATAATTAACTCATTCGCTACGGAATTTTTTTTCCAATTTTACGTAATTTTCAGAAGGGTCGTGTCAGAATCAACCATAGCATTTCGTTTACCCAGTCCCATCCCCCCTCAGTTCGATCAAACCAACCGCGAGTGACGCTTCATCAACATAACTTCCGGTGTAAACATGGATATTTTAGTTAGAAAGGTGGACAAGATGATATTTTGTAGAGAATTCACAGAGCCGACTGATCGGCTTGTCGTAGCGACGTGTAAGACGTCGCGCCGATGAGTCGGCTCATCGTAGTGAATGAGTTAATTGATCTCACACCTCCACAGGTATAGCCATTGAATTTACAAAATGTCATTCATGGGTTTTCCTATGACGGATATAGCAAAACTTGAATACAGTATACCATTCTCTTTGATATTACATTTTATTAAGGAGAAACAAGAAAATGTGTTTAACATGATGTGCACTTCTCTTCATTTCCCACATCCCACCCTTCCCATGCCATTCCCCAGAAAGGACTTAATAAACCAGTAATTCAAATTTTTCTCTCTCTTCTATATTGGTTTCAGTACCATGAAGCGTGCCCGTCCAGGGTTAACGATATCCTCCCCTAAGGATTTGCTGGACTCACAGATTGTTGACTTGAGAGCAAAGTGTGATACACTAAACAAGGATTTGACTCAGGTATGTGCTCAAGAGGTCAGGTTAGGTAAATGATGATAATCCATCATATCTGTTATGTAATTTATATTTGGATTTACAAATTGTTTGGGACGAGAGATCAATGTCATTTCAGGAAAGTAATGAAGTAATTCATTAGCAACATTATCATGTTGGAAATCAAGAAAGTTTAAGTTTAACTATTTTGCAACGAAGTCTCTGCATAGCCACCAGCCCCTGATCGCTAAGACAAGGGGGAAGAAGGAAAAGTGATTTATTTCCAAACCACAAGCTCCATATATTTAATTTTTCTCACAGGTATACCGTTGCATTAGATATACATTAACTATGTCTCTTAATGATAAATTTGATTAGGAATATGTTTTAGATGATTAGTAGATATGCTTACCACAAATCCACATCATAAAACCTCCCAGTCCTTTGGACAGTCTTATTGTGCAGTTCTTCTCTCCTCACTGGCAAGCATCAAGGTTTGGAGATGGACTGGTTTGTCCCCTTACATGTAAACTTTTCATTTTTGGCTTTGTGAGGTTTTATTATGAGGACAACATTTACTTTGTCAAGTTTGTGTGAACAATGGATGAGTCATCAGGTTACGACTATGGTTTGTATTTCATTTGAATTTCATCTACATTCCCAGACCTTGAAAACAGAAGCTGAGATCAGAGAAGGCATGGCAAAACTACCTGAGACATCAGATAAACTGGGGCCACTCAGAGAAAAACTCACAGCAACACTGCTGAAGAAGGAAGAGATTATAAGGACAGTCAGTGTACTTGAGGATGAAATCTCCCAGAAGGAAAAGGCCATCAAGAAGAGAAAGTAAACTGAAGAGAGCAGTTTTTAATGATGTGCATGTTGCAGAAAATCAAGTCACCCACATCTAGAGAAAGAGGCTATCAGCCAATAATGTTTAAGAGGAGATACTTTTATTTTGTTGACTTTATAGGTGAAATGGCCCAAAACGTGGAGTCATGAAATCCTGGCAAATCGTACAGCCTTCTGTACTCTGATTATCTAATTTAGAAACTTAATTGTGACAGCATCAGTGACAGAACTACACTGAATATAGTATGCATGGCTTTTACGCATACACATGCATATAGAGTGCTCACAAAAATGTTACCAACAACACATTTCCAACATACAAAGTCCAAACAATCAACTTAAACAAAACATTTTCTCACTTGGAAAACCACAGGAGCATTCCACATTCAGAAACACTACCGATTCAAATGGCTGATGGAAAAATAAAATTTTTTCGATACAGTATAGACTATATTCTTTGCCATCAGATTAATCAAAGAGTGGAAGCAGTCATCAAGATTTTGCTTTGAATTTCTGCGTGAAGAACAGCTCTTCGAAGTTACAGTATTCACTTTTTCAGTTAAGCAACTAGCTTCATTGAGAATAGAAAAGAAAAGTTAAGAAAACAAAGAATAAGAATTATAATGCAGAAAATTAATCATATGGTGAGCACTTATGATACCTTATTATGAATAGCATGGCAAGAGCTAAGAAAGAAGAAAGAAGTGCTTTACTTATGATCTTTTAAGTTGATAAAACAAGGTTGTGTATGGGTAAAATAGCACTTCCTGAAGACTGCCTTCAGAAGAAAGAAATGATGACATTCCATTTCCACAAATCGTTGTAGACCCTTATGGCCTTAATTTTGCAGCTTGTTGACATTGTAAATAATTCCTTGCTATTGTTGATCTTAATGATTTTCTTGACCGTGGCAATGTTTTAATACATGTAATTTGAATGTATATATTGGCATTTGTCATTTTACTTGATTTTATTGATTTGCAAAATTTTATGCAAAATTGTTTTGAACTGCATTTGTAGCAAGAACAATTACTGGTGATAATACTCAAAGGTAAAAGCCCTCTGCATATTTGCAATGATTCTAAACATTTCTTGAAATGTGGTACAATGTGATTAGGAAATGTGGTGTAATTTATCTTCTTTTTTTGATCATGCATTGCCTGTCCGTCCTACTTTCTTTTATTTTAGGAAGTTGAAGATTATCTACATATCAAAATCAAAGTGACATTCCGTCCAGTCTTTGATGCAATCAGCTTTTGATTTGGCTATTGAATTTATTCAGCTTTTTGTTATGTGATCTCATTACATGCATTCTCTGTACCAGTCAATCACTCATATTTGCTGTATATTTTCTTCTCTTTAATATGGCGTTAACATTCAGCATTATATTTACCTGACGATGCCATCTCATGGATGACTGAAATTTGACCAAAATTGTGACTTTTTGTTCTTGTTTACTTATTTCTCATTTATGACCGATTGTAAATAATGCAATATTTTTGCTGAGGATTATTTCTTTGAGAAAGCTAGGTAAATATACGCAATAGAAGAATAAAACACATAGAAGACTCTTCTAATTAATGTAGTTACAACTGATGCTTTTGATTCGTGTTTTCTGAGCACAACAAAAAAAAAATGTGACAAAGATTATAAAGGTATCTCATAAATTGATGACAAAATTTATTGTCCATTGGCAAAATGTTTTGTCATACTTTATATTCCCTCAGTAGACATCCCTTTGCAATTTTAGTGAGAAAATAGATTATAGATATCAAAGTTTTTTTTTTCCTTTTAAGCCTATGCGTAGTCAAAACTGATTTTATGCAAATCTACCTCCCTGACCCTATTATGATGACGACTGAAATGTCAATAACAGATGTAGTTTGTGATAACTTTGTAATATATGTGGCTTTTGCGAACTCGTCCAGTTAAACTGTGATACTTTTATCAGTCCAGATGCCTTTATGACACTTTTTTCCAGGTCAAACATAATGGTGGATTTGCAGTTTTTGTGTTTTTTGTTTGTGATGATGGACCATTTCCTCAAATATATTTTTACCAAGATTATGTTTGTATATATACTGCAGTTTAAATTGTTTTCCTGTGGTGATGTAAAGTGAAGATAATGTCTTGATTTTTTTATAAAAGTTTAATTAGAATAAATATATCTTCACAAGCATCTTGAAATAAGGATGTGTGCTTTTTTTTGTTTTACACTAATTTGATATTTTTTATACAGAAATAAAACCATAATGTACTAATAATACTTTTTTTGTTGAGTTTTTCTTTCATGCTGTTCCCCAATTCATACACCATTCTCCTTGAGTATACATGTGTACCGTGTGTACCGGTGTGTACCGTGTGTTTATGCTTGTGTGTGTATGGATCATTTTTCTCTGTAAAGCACCCTGGAGCACAGTTTGTGTGGATTTTGATGCTATAGAAATCATTATGTGGATTATGGGTGTCTCTGTGCGCTTGTCAGTGTGTTTGGTTAAACGATGATGATGATGGTACTGTTATGGGCAGACACTAAGCTTAACTTCAGTTGAAACCTTAATTTGCGACTGATATCTAGTTCAGCATCTCACTCTGGTCTTCTTTTCAAGTCTTTCATCTTCAATTTATGCAGTTGCTTTTATTTAGTACTTATTTATACGTAATCATCAACAAAGAGGGGAACAGGGCCCTGAGGGAACTGTTCTTTTGACAATGGCGGCCAAGGAAATTTGAAAGTGTCTGCTTTGCAACAACACCATCTTGTAGCATTGCAGCAGCAACAGCAACAACCCTACAGCAGGGCTCCAACCAGAGCAAGGCCCTTCATGGGATGAAGGGCCTCCAGGTTTGTGACACCTATAATCACTGATTGTGTACAACCAATTAATCCGCTAATATATGAAATCCCCCTTTTTTGGGGCCCTGCCAGCAGGGTGTAGAAATGTGTAAAATGACCTGTGATCTTAAAAAAAAAGCATCCAATTTTAAAGTTTCAGGTACAATTTGAGCCTTCTAGATAAAAATATAAAATGTGTAGGCCTATGTATCCGCACGCGGTCAAAACCAGCCAAATGAAAAATTGAGGACCAAATCAGAATTTGAGGTAATCTTTTTCAAAAGACATTGTATTTGTGAAAAAATTTGGGCGTTGACCCCCCTTTTCCTTCCCGTTAAAAGATCGGGCAAAAGAAGTATTTTAACCTCCATGGAAGAAATTTCCCCAAATCACGGTGGTATAATAATTAGAATAACACAAAATGTTAATAGGGCCAACATAAGAAAAAACAATAGGTGTCAAAGACGACCACGGTCTCCGTGACGGCGAGGGAGAGCAATTGCGGGAAGCAACTCATAACGGTGTCAGACATCTTCCCCTTCGCAAGTTGCGTCCCGTGAATGACGTTTTTTTCTTTTCCTTCGTGCGCGTGTATAATTGTAAAAATCTCTACTAAGGTTTTATCGCACCTCATGCACTGGTGGGTCCTAATCGATTTTTGCTGGCCCACAAACTTGATGGTACCCCCATAAACAGTGTTTCAAGGGAAGAAACTGATAAAATTTGTATCGAAGTCGAGGAAGAATATTTGAGTTAGATTTCCTGATCAGTTGGAGGCCAGACTATATAGACTAGTCTAGCCAACTGTGAAAAAAAAACAACCATTGGCATCTTCATACCTAGAGAGATTTGGGTTCTCAACGACAAGGACACGGACACGGACGACGACGACGACTGCTGCATAGTTGTGGCCACAATCATATCGTTACATTTCATGCAATTACTTCAGAAAATGGTATTATTAAGGCTACAGAAAATGATATTATTAAGTCTACCCAGAGTCTGAATTCCTGTCGTACATAGCGATTGCCAATCATAAAATTTAGTGCCCAATGAACTTTGGTCCGCCTGCCACTCGATTTGAACTTTGAAGGATTCCATACAAAAAGCGCAGTATTAACTACTTAGGCGTGCTGGGGCATGGGACTGTGGCAAAACATACCGGCTACCAAGCACGGTTGTTGTTGTTTTTTTTTTTTTTATTTAACGAAAGGCGAAATGTAGTTGTGACATGTTCTAATATAATGTTCTATGGAAGGGAATTTTGTATGTTTAATAACTTCATCTACCGTTACCTATGGGAAATAAACTATTAAAAATTTGAGTTGGTGGATATCGCGTTTTGTCATATTCTTCGTACTTTTTACGACTCATGGGTAAACTACTTTTAGCCCGTAAGTGGTAAGTGGAAAATGATACCATTGCCCTCCTGTCGTACTTGTGACACAGAGAATAAAAGCCACGCTTATAACCACCACCTTAGAGCCATGAAGTGTGCAATTTGAAATTTACCCGACAGTTTAATACGGTTGCGTCCCTCTACAGAAAAAGAAATTATGGCATGGTCGATACTCGAGCCATCTGGTAAAATGACTAAATCTGGTATTCTATTGTTTGCCAAAGTCAGCTTCGATCAATTACAGATTTGGACTCGCCCCCTCTGTAAGACGAGAAATGTTTAAAAGCTCCTTTATTGGTCTGGTTTAACTTTAACTTTGAAAATCTACGAGGCGTATTTCATGATTTCTTAAATTTAAGTCTGACGCACTTACTAGGTTTTACCAGATCACCGGAGATTGAGCAATACCATGCATTTCATTCTGCTGAATGATCAGGTTTCTTAACCATACGCTCAATGTTAGCTATTTTTCTCAATCTTTGAAGAGAAAAAAAAAATTGAGGTATTTTTGTGCTCTAAAGTAGTCTCTGCAATGATATTATTGTAAGCAGTTCTACTGAAGACTCCAACTCCAAATCTTATGTTATCCTATTTAATGTGAAAAAAAAAGATGTAGAAGTTATCATGAAAAACGTTTTTATCCACGGTTTTCGAGTTCTTGATTTTGTATGTGTGCGACACCATGTGCAGAATGACACACTTTACCCCCACAAATACGAATTGTAACGAATCCTTCATTTAATTGTAAACTTCAACATTAGCCAAAGCAGAGCTACAAATATCCTCAAAATCTCTTTGAATTGCACAGTGTCTGCAACATTTACTGTGAAATCATCTTTTACATCTTGTAGTCATGGGAACAGGTGTGAACAGCCTGAGACAGATCACTCCTCATGATCATGACTGGAAGGGCGGTGAAACCGCATGTACATTATATTGAGTATGTCCATAGTTATTCAGGTGTGAATTTTCGAATGTTATTGTAAGGAGAGACATGGGATGGGCCTCTGACCTATGCCTGCCAAGCGGAGATGAATAAAAAAAATCCAAAACAAAACTTTTACATCTTGTTTTACAAAATTTGCACTTCAAAAATGTTTTTTTTTATTTTTGCGTTACTAATTCAGAGAACCTTGCTCTTGCATATTATTATTACGATGTTGACATTAATTTGTTCCATCACACCGTAAGAAATTTTGCTCTTGCATTGTTTGAAATCAATCTGTTGACTACGTCACTGAAACAGAGGGTTTGTTTTCATAATGGGTTTCTGTGTGTGAGTCTGTGTGTCATTGTTTACATAAGAGTACTCGGCTTCAAGTCAATAATTTCAAGCAAACAGACCTTTCACTCAACCATTCAACCAATGAAGAAACAAACCAACTCACCCCAGCAATAACCTCGCTATCCCCCAGCCCACCCATCCCTAACAATCATTTTATTTCCAGTTACACCACTAGGCTCCTGCATCATCATAAAACAAATTCCATCAAATTTATTGAACAGAATGATCTGCCTAATTGTCTTGCGGCGAGTCAAAAAAAAGGCTTATGTCGCTAGCCTAGACATTGGAATACCAGGCTCTGAAGATGATGGGGCCATCCAACATAGAATTTTCTTGGTTAAAGAAATCGATAATAAAATAATTTCTGTTCACAAAACTATTTATTTCTGAATGGTATCTACCAGCAGATAGCAGAATAGATTACTTTAAAAGTGAAAACTTGTTTAGTTATGATGTCGTACAGATGATACTCTGCTACATCACAATGCCAAACCTTGGGCCAGACTTATGGCGGGTGAAACCATTTTTGACTTAACAGATGTACACACATATGGGCTCTCATGTCATACAACTTTTACTTTTTAATAAGCGACATAAGTTTTTTTTTGAAAAACTGCATGACATACTGTATATCCCATTAACATTATGGTACAAGCNATGAGTTCTTGGAATCTGTCCTAGAGACAAATGGCCAGGAAATCCAGGAATCTCCTTGGAATCCCCTTTCATTTTGCAATTGCTTGTTGAGATTCTCTTAAATGTGCACTTTTTAAAAAAAACATCCCTGTAGGTTTCAAATTTTCTCATGAAATCCCCGGATATTTGCAAATTTTTCTTGATATCTCTTTGAAATTGCATCTATCAAAAAAAAATAAAAATCTGCAAGTTTTTGTAGCAGACGATATCCCGAAGTGCGCAATGGTACCTATTGAAAAAAAATAATGCATTATAATCTCTTGAATATCTTGGGAATCTACCGGAAAATTTCCAAAATGAGGCTTGAAGAGTGCAGGTAATGAACATGGGAATCGTGAGCCTGTTTCGGTCCGTTGAATAGTCCTTCCAACAGTACCAACATATTATACTGCTCAAAAGAATTTAAAAGGTCACTTTTAACTTGATAATCTAAATTTAGATAAGTACAGTGGAATGGCAAGCTACCATTTAAGGCCCTCTGAGAAGTGGAATGCATCCATGCCAAATATGGTCACAAAAGCTTTTTTGATGACTACCCTTATAATGTGTTGAAACATTGGTGTTTTCATTTGAATTTTCGTCTGTACAGAATGGATTGTTTTCAGGGATAAAATCGTTAGAATGTGATCGAATGGGTAATGAAGTCAAAAATTCTGAACGACCAAAGGAGGCATCTTCTAAAATGTATACAAATGAACCTCATAATTCTTTTCTTGAGCATTATAATATTGAGCACTATAATAAACACAGATTTGAGAAAATGTTTATTCCGTCCGTGAAAAACGTTCGGTTCCTGCATGTAGCCATCTCGTCTAGCATAATCGATGACTCTTGCTCGCAGTTTTATCATTGTGGCAGCTGAAAAGAAAAGCAAATAATATTGTTAATTTAATTATAGATATTGAGTAACCGACCTGCTTTCTTGCATCCAGAATGTTTGCTCAGCCTCCATTGGTACAGTTTACTGACCTGACACTAATCGTCATTTAGTGCGGAGGTCCAGACATGTAAACTGCACTGATGCCCACATCACGCTTGTTGGTATTTTCAATTTAACCACAACATCTGCTCTTATCAAAAAACCTCCAAAAATGTGTTTTAAGACAAACTGCTTTGACTTCATAGGAGACCAACAAAAAGTTGATATCACATTAATAATACCAAGAGATTATCATCTTAATGGGACTTTCTAAAACATCGATCTATGTAATAAAAATGTAATGAATAACCCAATTCTTAAGACATAGGATACGGTAGTACAAAATCTTTTCAAAATTATCAAAATGCTGTCGATTCCAGCCTCCAGCGCATTAAAAAAAAAAAAACCTAGACAGTAGCAAGTTGATCAACATTTTTACAGATTTAGTTTTTAAAAGACCGTAACTCATGTTATACATAAAAATATACTGTAACTTACGTATAACAACAGTGCCGAAGGCCTGGTTTCCTGCAAACTTTGATTCTGAGACTTGTAGCTTTCGCTGTATTCAGCTGTACAGGCATGACCATCTTTGCCAGTCTAGACCTGCAGTTACCGACGACAGACACCACATAATAACATCAGCAGAGTGGTGCAGTCATTGTGTGCAGTCAAGTCCATATAAAGTCGGTATGAGCTGAGAAAAGAAAGTAACACTCACTGAGGTTATGAGACATCAGGCAGGAGAATGGAAGGACAACAGTGTATATAAGGGAGACAGACAACATTTTAGAATGTGGACAGGCAACAGTCTAGGGAGTTGATAAAAACAGTCAAGGAAATAGAGGGACAACAGCCTAAGATGTTGAGGGACAACAGATGGACGGAAAACAGTTTATGAGATAGACGGAAAACAGTCCAGGTGGTGGAGGGATAACAGTCTGGAGAGATATTAGTCTGGGAGATATGCATACACACCAGTCTGAACATTGGACAGATATCGGTCTGAGAGATGGATATAAAACAGTCTAAAAGATGGAGGGATAACAGTCTGGGAGACGAAAGGACAACAGTCAGCGAAACATACAGGCCATATTCTGGGTGATAGGAGGGCAACAGTAAGGCGTGAAGGAGCAACAATTTAATAGATGGAGAAATTACAGTTTGGAAGATGTAGGGAGAACAGTCTGGGAGACATGTAAGAATAACAGTCTGGGAGACATGTAAGAATAACAGTCTGGGAGATGTGGGGATGACATGTTGGAATACGGAGCGACAACAGTCTAGGAAACGAAAGACAAGAATATAGAAGATTGACGGCCAATTTTAAGTTTGGGGGGTGGGGGGTGGGAGGAGGGGATTGAGAAAGAAACTGGGAGATGGACAGACAACAGTCTGGGAGATGAAGGGTAACGTAAGTGATATCACTCTGGAAGATGGAGAGATGACAGTCTGGGAGATGGACCCACAACAGTCTGGTGTGTAAAGGGACAATATGGGAGGTATTGGGACAACAGTCTAAAAGATGAAAAGACAAAAGCCGGGTGGTAAAGAGATGTCAGACCAGCAGATGGATGATAAAAAATCTGGGAGATGGACGACAACAATCTTAAAGATAGAGGGACTGCAGCCTGGGAGAAGCCAAACTGACAACACTGGCAGCAATCTCTGATGAATAGGCACCCCCCAAAGAAAAGAGCTTCTGCTGCAAATAAAGTTAAAAAGAGAAACAAATGTAGAAGAGTTAAAGGATAGAAAGGAAGGAAAATGATGTTGATGGAAGAGAAGCAGCAGAAGAAATACGTGTAATAAAGTGCGCTTACCCATTTGCAGTGAGTCCACTAATTTTTTTTCGCCATAACTTTCTAACCAGTTCCTCAAATGATATTGGGCCCAGGTTGTATTAGGAAACAGAGAACCCCATCTGGTATTATTGCATGGTTTCTCTGTGTGGGGAACAATATGAAGATCACAGTGTAAGACCACATTAGTGCAGATTTCGGAAGATTTACATAGATAATGGATTGCTTTGAAACTCGTGATTTTCCATGCATATTTCCTCATACATACATGTACATGCTTTAATCTTCAAGATGGATTTTACATATTTAATTTTAGGACAGACCAAATAATGTTCATCAACAGAAAAGAATCTTAAATGGGACTTTTTAAATGTCGATCAATGTAACATAATATGTAATGAAATGTGAATAATCCAATTCTCAAAGACATTTATTACGGTAGTACAAAATCTTTTCAACATTATCAAAATGCTATCGATTCCAGCTTCCAGTGTGTCTTTTGAAAATAAAAAGCCTGGATTGTAGCAAACTGATGAACATTTTTTTTCTGATTTAATTTTTTTTTTTATAGATCCTAATTCATGCTGTACATAAAAATATACCGCACTTTACCTACAACAACAGTGCCGAAGGTCTGGTTTCCAGGGAACTGATTCTGAGGCTTGCAACTTCCGGTGTATTCTGTTGTACAGGCCTTTGTCCGACGACAGAACCAGAAGCATTAAGAATGCATTACATTATTATATCAGCAGTTGTGGTGCAGTCAATGTGCAGACAACTCCAGATAAAGTTGGTATGTGCTGGGGAAAGAAAGCAACATACACAGAGGCTGTGGGATGACAGGTTAAAGGATGAAGGACAACAGTGTTTATAAGGCAGACGGACAACACTCTACAATGTGAACAGTGAACAGCCCACAGTTTAAGGGTTGGTTAAACAGTCAAGGAAATTGAGGAACCTAAGATGTTGAGGGACAACAGATGGACGAAAAACAGTTTTATGAGGTAGAAGGATATCATTATAAAAGGGGAGGGTAACAGTTAAGGAGATGGATTGACATCAGTCTGAGAGGTGAGAGAGAACAATCTGAGAGATGAAGGGATAACATGCTGAGAGATTAAGGGAAGAGATAACATGCTGAGAGATTAAGGGAAGGGATAACATGCTGAGAGATTAAGGGATAACAGTCTAGGAGATGAAAGGGCATTAGTCTGGGAGATGGAAAGAGAACTGTCTGAGAGACGAAAGGATATTAACAGGCTGAGAGATTGGGTGAGGGGGGAACAACCACTCTGGGAGTGGAGAAACAATAGGCTAGGAAATGCAGGGACTACACTCTAGGTGGTAAAGACAAGTCAGATCAGGAAGTGGATGATGAAAAATCTAGAAAAAGGTCGAGAAGGCGGAGCAACTGCAGCCTAGGAGCAGCAGAAGAGACAACATTCACAGCAGTCTCTGTGGACACGCATCTTTTATGACAAAGAGTTTCTGCTGCAAATGAAATTAAAAGGGGAGAAATGTAGGAAGGTAGAAGATAGAAAGGAAGAAAGATGATAAGGATGGAAGAGAAGCAGCAAGAGAAATACTATGATATGNTACACTCTAGGTGGTAAAGAAAAGTCAGACCAGAAAGTGGACGATGAAAAATCTAGACAAAGGTCGAGAAGGCGGAGCAACTGCAGTCTGGGAGCAACAGAAGCCACAACATTCACAGCAGTCTCTAATGGACACACATCTTTTATGGGAAAGAGCTTCTGCTGCAAATGAAATTAAAAGGGGAGAAATGTAGGAAGGTAGAAGATAGAAAGGAAGAAAGATGATAAAGATGGAAGAGAAGCAGCAGAGAAATATTATGATATGTAATAAAGAAAGTTTACCCATTGGCAGCAGATCCACCAACTTTTTTCTCGTCATGACTTTCTCACAAGTTCCTCATGTGATATTAGGCCCAGGTCGCATTGGGAAACAGTAACTCCAACCAGTACCACTGCGTGGCTTCCCTGTGTGGGAAACAAGTCGAAGATTACAATATAAGCTCACGTTAGAGCAGATTTCAGAAGATTTACATTGGCCTGTTGCTATGAAATTCATGACTTCCAATGCATGATTTGATTTCGTACACATACATGTAGATGCTGTAAACTTCTCGTCATGACTAGATTATGATCAAGTCACATCATTGAAAATTAGAGCTCATTATTTTTTTACTGCAGTCAACAATTGATGAATTGTTGATTAATAACAAAACCCATTAAACAGGAAAATGCAGAATGCATGTGAGGAAAAATTGAGCTATATATTTTTTTTTTTGCAATGTGTAAATCAATACGTCAAAAGTACATGAATAAACGAATAAGAAAAAGACGGCAAAGAGATCGGAGAGGGCAAAGGAAGAGGTCAAAGAGTTTGAAAAAAAAAGGGCCACTAAATCAGGAATTGAACCTGAGACCCTCCGAAAGTCGTACGGGCGCTTTTATAAGTTTTATCGACTGAGCTATCACACAGACGATAGAGGGTGGAAATAAAGTCGAGTTGCCCAGCCAGGACAGTAGAAACAACATGAAGAAATTGAATGAAGTCCCTTTAAGCCCTGTGTGTGATTATCATCATCATCATCATCGTCACTTCTGCTCATTATCGTTGTTATCATCATCATCATCATCATCATTATTTGCAAAACATTTATCCGCACTGGAACTAAATAAGTAAGGCAAAAAAACTATAATAATTTAACAAATTTAATACACTAATTTTCGGACTGGCGTCCTTCATCAGATGTAGGAAATAAATGAACTAAGAATGACATATCATAAAAAAAAAAAAAAAATTGACCAATAGTCATGAGAAAGCTGTTCAAGCTTTCTCATGACTATTGATCATCATCATCATCATCATCACCATCACCACCACCGTCAATTGTTTTTCGGATCCTTTCTAACGGCTGTCAATGCCAAACGATTCAGAGAGGAAGGAGAAGAGAAGAGTGAATCTGAACGTCTCCGTATTTACTGTTATGGCAAGCTTACCGGTTTAGGATCCATGCATACTTTGTATAGCTGATATAGGAAGATCTGTGTCCCACTGATGAGAGGATATTGATGCACCCTGATGAGCACCTGAAGTTACAACGTTGGTGTAGTTGAACATTCCGCTGCGGAAGTGATAGTCGACGCCCCAGCTGGTGCAGACGAGGCATGGAGACTTTGACGAAGTAGCTGTCCGTTGTTTTCGTGGAGTTTCTTTGCCTCTAGTGCCTGTGACCTTTCTTTCACTGTGCCAACCACTCCTCCGCACGCACAGCAACTGCCTCTCACTTAAAAATTCAAATCATATGCCGCTGAAAACTAAAGTTACATTCATTAGAAGATGGATATTGCCTACTAATGTTTGCAAATTTCAATTACTTATGTCATAATGAATAGTCTATGTCACAACCAAAAATTTAGAAACATAATAATATGTCTTTAAATAGTAAGCCCGGTGTTTAGCCTTATAATATTGGCCCCAGCACATCACCTTTTAACTGTTTTTTGTTGTTATCGCAGTTGTAGCAAAGGTGTTCGACATATACCAAGGAAAGTTACAGCAATTACAGATTACATATTTCTATTTATGTGTTTAAAATTTCGGAGTGAATATACCTGCTAGACAGCCAGAAATATCTTAGAGTATTTGACTGAATTGTATTTTGCAACCGAGACAAAAAACATTTTCTTGCGAATTATTTCTCCGTCCGACTGCAAAGTTTTTCATTCTACATTTATCTGCTCATCTCGACAATATGTACACCAGCTCAGTAGATTATTACGCTGGAAAAACATCTGAAGAAAGACTCAGCCTTCACATGAATATAATGTTACTAGGCTTTGCCTCACATAAAAATCTTATCGTGTGACTGTCCGACCAAAGTGCTCTCCTCGGGGTGGTTTGGCTTTCCAGCCAAAGTATCCCTGTTCTAAAATGTTATCCCAGTTTTCTTAAACAGTTAAAGTTACTGGACCTTGATTTACTTTTTTTTTTGTAAAAAACCAGCTTGCATATGAATTATGAGTACAGCTCATGTAAACTCTTGTCCCTTCTAACGTTTGAGAGGCATGAAGAAATACTTCGATGGCTATATTATTACTTTATCCTCGGCATTTCAACTTTTTATAGGAGAAAACTTGGCTTCGACACTGACCTCTGCTGCAATAACAACAACAACAACAACAACAACAACAACAACAACAACAACAACAACAACAACAGAAATCAATATCGAAAGATTGTACATTTTTGTCGATTGCGCATCGACATACTAGGCCTTCCACGAAACAAAGTGCGTCATATTCCACGAAACTCGATACCCATCACGCGAGGCATTCTACTGTGTGTTGTCACGCATATTCCCGATAAAGTAAGAGGGGCCTAACACGAGTTCTCAGTTGTTGTTACATGCCACGGCGACATTCGATCTCTGGATATTTTTGGTATGAATTATTGACAAAACAGAGCTGTTGGCAGGACAACCTTCAGAAAAAAAACCTCCCACGCGACATTCGACATTAAGAGAGGAAAGTACACAATTTAAAATTTGTTTATTTGTTTGTTTCGTTGTTTGTGTGTGTGTCTGTCACTTGTTATTCCAGTAAATAAGGCAATGAATTCGCATGTGACGGTGCTTCCAGCAATGATAAGGCCGTTGTCAATAGTTTGTGCATTTGCACCATAGTCTGAGCAGATGGTCCCGTTGTGGTGTGCCTGGAGGTGATTGCTGATCCTGAATATAATGCACTGTATAAAATATAAATAACTGCACCTCTATTTCTAGTGGTATTTATTGCTGATCCATGCACCCAGGATGTGCTGTCTCTCGTCGTTTAGCTCGTACAGGTAAAAAAACCGATCTGTTTGCGAGGGTTTCATATCGAAAGTAATACCCCGACAGGCAGAGTCGATGCGTCCAAGCATGCGTCCAAAACTGATGCCTGCACTCTGGTTTGAAAGCGAGAAGAGGGTGGCTGATGACGTTTCCTGTTCTTTGGTAAGGTCTTTGTCCAGGTGTTGAGCTCCTCATAAATTATGCTCGTTGCATATGCTTCTTTGCCCTTGTCAGTTGGTCCTTGAACATAACAGATGATTGAATCATCATCTTAGAGTGCAGCTCATACTCCTCTTGGCAGTTCTTTTACCATATAGCATATAAATATAAAGATCAATATACTGTACTCATGATAAAAACAAAACAAAACGCGAAAATAACTTATCGTGTGAATTACATAGATTTTAAAAGCCCCAAAATCTTCTTTTGATGATTCATTTTTGGCAAACAACTTTTGTGATGTAACGTGCATTAACGACAAAATTTTTTTAATACTGAATTTTTAAGGTCCGCCAAGTACTCACGTGTCACTCAGAATAGTCAATACGTGTGTGACCGTCATTTGCCTGGATGACTGCATTGCATCTGCGGTACATAGAGGCTATAAAATTGTTGATAAAGTGTCTTTGAATATTCCTCTAGACATCTAGAAGGACTCCCTGTAACTCCTGGGCTGTTCTAGATCACGGTTGCCTCCCGTCAAGGCGTCGTTCTAATTCGTCCCAAAAATGTTCTATTGGACTCAGATCCGGGCTACGGACAGGACAAGGCCTGTCGTGAGCAACCGTGCGTTATCCTGTTGTAAAGTGAAGTTTGCACGTCGCTTTGCAAGTTTGTCCACCCTCTCATTGCTTTGTATATTGGAGTATCCAGGAATCCTTTACAGTGTAGGTGTAACGACATGGCTGCACAAAAAGTTATGGACTTCCAAAGGCAAACTGGAGATGAAGGAGATGAAGGAAATGAAGGAAATGAAGGAGATGAAGGAAATGAAGGAGAGATGAATGTAGGTGACATGGACTCCTCCTTGTGGTGCTCTTATGTCACATATTAAGAACTTACATGCTCCTTTGCTATTCACCATGACACTTGTTCGTCTGTTATGTAGATATAGTCTAACTTGATCCATTTTAAACCTGTTTCCTCTAATGCGGCCGCTTTGGTACGTTTTGCTGTACTGTGTCCATCCACACAGTCAGGTTGTTTGGCAATACATAAATGGCTTGATCCTCTGTGCTGCAACACTGCTTAAGTCGATGGTTATTCCTTCCTTCAAAGCATGCGTCCAAAACTGATGCCTGCACGCTGGTTTGAAAGAGTTGAATTTCCTCCATGTCCAAGAACATTTTGTTGGATCTGTAGCTACATGCCTTTGTATTATCCTTGCCTTGGTTTAGTATTTGGAACGATGGTGGAGGAAAGAATAGAGGAGGAGGAAGAATGGATGAAGCAAGATAAGTAGGAAGAAGATGGTAGAATAAAGGATGCGTGAGGAGGAAAGGCGAACGGCTGGAAAATATGATGTTGGAAAAAGGGAAGATTACAGTGGAAAACAGCTGTTGAAGAGTGGTGAAGGGAAGGCAAAAAAGGAGAAGAGAAATGACGAACAGGAAGAAAAGAAGAGAGATGGAAAAACACTTGCAACAAAGGCAGGTATAGCAGGAGATTTGGATGTCGGGC
>JAWQUT010000261.1:44594-64816 GCA_033807755.1 Ellobium chinense
GGAGGAGGAGGGAATCATAAGCATATTATGGTGACCTCAATCCAGTGGATCCTCTAGTGTAGTAGACAAATAAGAGGAATTGTACAGTAAATACATATATATTATTTTTTTCTGTTTTTAATCTTTGTGGCTTTGCTTTAGCACTTCAGTGTGTGTGATAGTGACATAAGAAAGAAACACTTTTACTGTCTGGAGTTTTGTATCTCGCGTAAGATCTTCATGGACTCTATGTATTTTTTGCCTTTCTTTTGAGAGAGTAATGTTTATAGTTCCTGATAAACAAGCATTGTTTTTGGGAAACAGAGATGCGAAGTAAATAACAGTGGGCGTTGGCTGGCCTTAATTTAGCCAGTGAAAGGCGTGTTTTGCAGCTCTTCGTACAGATCAATACAGCCCAGTGACGTAGGCGGAGAGTAATTCAGGGGAAGTAACTGGAAGGCAAGAACAGCATGCATTGCTTATTAATTGGATTATTCCCCTTTAGTGATGTAACTATCCCGTGAAGTCCTCAAATTACATTGTTGTTGTTGTTGTTGTTGTTGTTATTGTTGGCTTGTATGATTAAGTTGTGCCCTCTTCATGATGCTAGTTTCCCCCATCTTTAATAAATGTAAAACCTGTTTCTGAGTTTGAAAACAAAAACATTCACCCACATTTTCTATATTTTCTAACATCATGTTGGACATTGCCACTTCTTTCACTTATCCTTCCATCTCTATTATTTCTTAAGTAGACCCATTCCTACCCCATGCTTGCCTAAATGTGCTTCTTACGCAAAAGAAACTGGTCATAGTAATTCAGTTTTATACTTTTCTGCCATATTTTCACTCTTCCATTTAATATTGTTATTTTTCTTGAGTCATGTTGACGTTTCTTGTCTTACAGAGCTTGTCTTTATGAGACACACTGTTGCTTCTGACTCTTGAGTGTCCTAAAGCTTGACATGATGACCTCGCAGTTGCCAGGGAACATGAAACGTTCGGAAAGGTGAATTGTCGTCACCGATGATACTGTTACTGTCGCAGTGAAGACTTTGGGTGATGAAGATTCCTCTGAGGTGAATAGAAGTTCATTATTTCTCTATTGCTGATTCTGCTGCTGCTACTACTATTGCAGCAGCTGCTTCTGTTGCTGATGATGGTTCTCAAGCTGTGCCGTGGTTGATGCAAGAGAGCCGGTGTAGAGGAATTGCACAGTAGTATGCCCAGATCTCAATACAGTTTTATTCAAAGCCATCTTGCTACTTTGCTCTGCTTTAGCCAGTTCAGAGACAAATTTTGTTGTTCTAACAACTTTGTTCTAATCATAACATCTTTTCAGTGATCAGACTAACTCTAGTCTGTATGTGCACACAGTGGTTTTCTTATCTTGATCTCTGTTCCACACACAAGATCTATCTAGTGAGGGGCAGTTTAGGCCGATTATATGATGAAAACAAGCATGATGGAAACTAACAGCGGGTAGGAAGCCAGGAGGATTTTAGATAAGAGTTAGCCTTGGATATGGCTAGGGGTGCAACTCTGAAGTAACTTTCATTGGATTTAACGTGGAAGATTGCACCCTAACAAAGTAAAATGATGCAGTCGTTAAGGTGATGTGTTTTCCTCGTCATCTGACCAAGGCGACTCATAACCGAACGCGTTGTCTACACCTAACGAAATTAATCCATCAATTTATGTATTAAACATTGGTGATTAATAAGCGTTACTATTCTTTTCCAGGGTCGTCGATGTTGGGATCGCTACAGCTTCTTCGTGTAAACAAACTATACGAGCACTGGGCCAGCTCTTCTTGAACCACGGCCATGTTTGGCCTGATAAGGAAAGTAACCAGGATGAAAGCGGGGGCGGAAGGGAGCCTACTCACACTGCATTGGAGTAAATTATCGTTCTTATCAAGTGTGACGTCATCTCAAAGACAAGTCTCTGAATGTTCGTCGGGAGATTTAGTGTCATTTATCGTCGCCTTTAAAACGTATTTTGTTGTTCTAGAGTTCTGTTTGCATTTTCTCAATAGTGGACTGACTGACTGACTGACTGACTGACTGACTGACTGACTGACTGACTGATTCAGTAGCTACTTGCCTGACATCCTACTGAGTGGTTAATTGAATGATGAATATTTGACTAACCGAGTATCTGACTAACTCTTTAACGGACTGACGCACAGACAGACCTGTTTCACACTGAACTCCTCTAACCACAGTTAAAAATAAACGTGTCAAAACTGTCAAAACAAAACCAGTGAGAGGGAGAGATACATACAAAACTTAAGACAGAGTAAATGGGCATGTTTTGTTTTGAATGAGACAGGAAACGATAGAATAAAAGAGAGAGAGAGAGAGAGAAAGTAAGCTAGAGGCATAGAGAAATAGAAAGACAGAAACTCTCATGCAACTGATAAGATTTATTAAGTCATGACTTTATTCCTTAACTCACATACCGCAAAAGGGTCGAATTCTATCATGCCATTCCCTTTATACCAGTCTTTATTTTTCACTTCTGAAAGAAAGTCTCAACTCAGATATCACAGTAGCAGAGTTACGGTATTATCTAGTGACATGCTAATTACTAGATTAATGTTGATTGACTTGTAAGCATCTGTCATCTTATAGGACATGTCGCGCGCATGGCAGGATTGTATGTGAGTGCATAACCATTTATTACTGTCAGCAACTGTTTTTTGGTCTGGCGCGTGTCAGTGCATGTCTAAAATCAGAGCAAATCAGCCATACAGTTGTCATCATTATCTTCATCGTCATCAGTCTTAGAAGGTGAAAATACTGCGGAAAATAGAGATTATGATTTCACCATGGTACTGGCTGCAATGATTGCACTCACCGCGAGATAGCGTGTGGATTAGACATTACGACAAGAGAAAAGGAAGTAAAAGATGCCTTGTGCGCATGCTTTTAAGGGCCAACGTGATCTTTCGAAAATATCGTAGTGGAAACACAATCTCTTCAATGTAACTTAAGGAGTTTGTAAAGTATAGTCTAACACAATATGACCTCACAAACTCTAATTTTGGCAGAATCCATTTATAATTTACAGTTTGTGAGGTGTTCGACTTCATGATAAATTTGATAAAATTTTATCTTGAAAAGTAAAGAACCTTTGATGCGAAACTGTAGTCACCAGGAGACTTGATGCTGTGAGATCATTCACCCATCGTTTCGCAGTGGTTAGGACACTGGGCTAGAGAGCCCAAGGTGTGATGTTCGAGTCCCACTGCAAGCATTTTTAAAAAGTTTCTTTTTTGATTTAAAGTGGCAACAGTCTATCAATTATATTTTTCGCATTATCCACAAATTTTATTCTCTTATTTCGATTTTATTGAATGCAAAGGTCTATTTCCTTATTGAGACATACTAAACACACATCTACTGTTGATAGCAGATTCGCATCCAGGTCCAGGAAATAAAAAAATCCTTTTGATAATTAAATTTTCATCATAACAGCATGTGGGTAATGGTGTGTCTGGGAAAGTTTTTCCTTTTTCTTGTACTTGTCTGTTTTTGAAGCATAACACATTCTGTTTAGTGCTGTAAGATATGTGAAACTGGTTTGCATAACCTTTCGCTGAGTCGTGTGTGTGTGTGTGTGTGTGTGTGAGTGTGTGTGTGTGTGTGTGTGTGTGTGTGTGTGTGTGTGTGTGTGTGTGTGTGTGCGTACTTGCGTGCGTGTATGCGTACGTGTGTGAATAAGGAGTGCTAATACGAGGGATATAATAAAAGTTCTTCTCCTGGAAATACGAAGGGTGCACCATAATAATTATATTCTTCTCCCACATCGTTTTTCTCAAGATTATTTAGCAGCATTTTTGGCTAAGGAGTTAATAAGAAATCAAATTATCAAGAAAATTGCAGAAAGAAAATCTACTCGGTTCCTTCCTTGTCTGTCTATTTCTTCCTTTTTTCCACTCCTTTGAGACTTCTTTCCTCTGTGCCATTCAAGTTCTCTTTATCAATCCAACATAAAGGTCTTTGTCTGCGTCCTTGCATCTTTTCTCTTCTCTACAGAGGCCTACGCATGTTTTTCTTCACTATTTTTCCATATCTTTTCTGTTCCCTAACTCATCTTTTGCCCCAAGCAAACCAAACAAAAATACAGAACACGAAAACAAAATCACCGCCTTGCATCACAGCTGGCTGCCAGTTCGTCATCCCACCTAATTAATGGCCGTAATTAACTGGCGACAATTTTTAACAAACAAAAAGTAAAGATAAACTTGAATGACAAGTGCGAGACAAACGTGATCCTTGTTGTGATAAGTACTGACGTCTACAAACCTGTAACTCGGTGGACCTCAAGTGCATTTTTGTCACGTTAGGAAAACAATGTACAAAGAAACAATAAAAACTGTGGATCTCAACGAAACGAAACAAAGACAAAAAAAAAAGGGAAAAACCAAACAGAAAGCGAGCATCATAATATATTATTTTAGTCAAATGTTTGTTACATGTAGGCACAGAGAACAAACAAAATGCCCACCATAATTGCTAGGGGGTTGATGCGTGTTATTTCCCATGCCACTTTCAGTGGTGGTGGTAGTGGTAGTGGTGGTGCTGGTGATGATGGTTTAAGGTCAGTGGTTGCGATGCTGCCGCATCAGCTAAAAATGACGATTCTGGATGATGAGGAAATCTAAAAAATGAGGGATGAAATCAGCATTGAAATTAGTCAATTTCGCTATTTGCTGTGTGGAAAAACAAAGCTATTTTGATCATGAAAAACATACAATAGAAGGCTTGTCCCTAGCAGAAGGACCACTTATTTACTGAAAACACCCCTCATTTCTTTGAAAATAACCGCTCTTGGAAAACATAAAGTTTGAAACCAGCACAACGACCGCCTAAAAATGGATATTGGACGCCTCATTTCTGTTTTGGTATTTAGAATATACCGCATTCATTCACCTTCGATTTCAGCATCGTGCAAACGTCCGCAGAAATTCCAACAAAAACAAAACAAAACAAAAAGAAATTGGTGCCAGCAAGAATTCCCTGTCCTACTTCTTTCGCTTCCTGCGATTTTCCTTCGATTTCCCCCACGTGAGGCTCCTAGATTTAATTCAAAAACAATTACCGGACCTCAAAACGGAACATGATAATACACCTTCGCCGAATGACGTCATTGGGAGATGGAGAGATTGACCCGAGCTGGATTTAGACGCAGCACCAATGGAAAACACCCTCCTCGTGATGCAATATTGATTGCGCAGCTCTGACGTAAAAGCTTCGAGAAATAACCACGGGGAAGCAATTTAGGGCAATAGCTCGACCGTTAATCTGTCGCGGCGATGACGTCACAATTGCCTTTTCAAGGTAAGATTCCCCCCTCCCGCGCGGGGGTTCCTTTTCGCCGGGAGTTTCCCCCCTTGGCTTGACGTCATTCATTCTCTGACGTATTGATCCCTCCGCCATCTCCTCTTGAGTGTCTGCAGTACAGAACTGGAACAGAAAAGCCTTATCGATTGGGGGGTGCTAGAAGGTCGCTCCAATGACGTCATTGCGCATTGATCGCGTAATTATGACGTCACAGACGTGGTATGTTGCCCTTTTTTTTTTCTTTCATCCACTGGGTCGAGTCCAAATTGGTCGAGCGGTTTCCCGGCCTGAATGGAAAATTCCTTATTATTATTATTTCGATCTTTTTTTTTTTTGTGGTGGAGAATTTGTTTTCGCTGGTGGGGCTTCGGCTGCAGGAGGCAGGAAAGGATGGGGTGGGGATTGGGATGAGGGGGGAGGGAAGGGATAATTGCTGGTGGATGGGGGTCTTGTGTAATGTAGTGGCAGAGATAATATCGTTTTTTTGGGTCATCGATCCATGAGAGGTTGAGAGAGAGAAGGAGAGAGAGAGAGAAACGAGGGGAGAGAGCCTTGTAGTAAATGCGGTTCCAGACACGAGCCGAGCGAGGGCGGTGGTTTATTTCCTTGTTTTTCTTCCACTTTTTTCATCTCGTCTTTTTCGTTCTTCCTATCTCTTCTTCTGATTTGCAACAGGAAGTCGAACGTTAGCAAGCTGAAAGAGAGAGAGAGAGAGAGAGAGAGAGAGAGAGAGAGAGAGAGAGAGAGGGGAGGGAGAGAGAGAGAACGGTGAAGGATATGAAAAAAGAAAGAAGACACAGAGAGACTGAGACAGAGAGAGTGTATTGGTGAAAGTATGAAGAGGCAAAGAGAGAAGAGGGTAATGGATGGAAGAAGAATTGAGCGGGGAAGAATTGGAAAGGAAGAAAGAGTGGATGGATGGTGAGTGAGTGAGTGAGTGAGTGAGTGAGTGAGTGAGTGAGTGAGTGAGTGAGTGAGGGAGTGAGTGAGTGAATGAGTGAATGAGTGAGTGAGTGAGTGAGTGAGTGAGTGAGTGAGTGAGTGAAAACAGACATGTTTAAAATAAAGATACAGGACTAAAACGAAGAAGTGAAAATGCTGCGCGAAAAGGAAGTGAAACAAAAAAAGACGAGTCATAAATAAACCCGGAGGAACAAATCTTCAGTTAAGCCTTAAGGAAAATACTCCATATCTAACGGGGTAATGCAGCTTATTCATAAATAAACCAGGATGCAAGAGAACTGTCTCTGCCAATGAAAGCGAATGTTTCAATCACAGAGGGCGACTAGTCTAGTTTCCTTGAGAAGTTATGTGTTAGCTCTGAATATGTCTAGGAAATTGTGATCTATCCTTGGTTCTGTAAGAAAAGCATTGGCCAATGAAAGTCATTGTTTCTTATCGGAGCAGCCAGTCAAATTCATTGGTATATTCTGGTCTATGAGTCGTATGCACTTTAAGCAAGTAGCATTAATGGCGACCTAAAAGTTTTATATTTTCACTATGATCTGCTTCTGATCTAAGGCTTACGTTGCAATTAGGCCTGTTCGCTTATTGTGCAAATAGGCCCTGGATCTATTTTGGTTTTGATTACCCCTCACAGGCCGTATTCACGAAAACAGGAAGTAAATAATTTCCCAGCTATTGGGAGCCAGTGTTTCAGATCACAGCAGCCAATCAGATTCCTTGATATTAAAGATGCCTCACAGAAGTCGTGTTATCATTTCCAGGTTTTTTCTTGCATATGAACATGGAGAAAAAAATATTAGAAAACACGAAGTAAATAGGGAAGCACTGTGAAGCTTGGTTGGGGATTGGATAGGGGTATTATGGCCGGTCAATCAGAGAGAAAGATTTCCTGGTATGACAAAGCCCAGCTAGACGTCTACATGTTTCTCATCCATCTAAACAAAGAGAGAAGCACGAATGTGTTCTCTTTCCTTTTATTCACAATAATATATCAACTTAGTAAAAAGTGTTAGGTGAAATGCATTTGAAAAAGAACAAAGGAGGCTGTGCTTCAGGTGGGGCTGAGTTTTTTTTGCCCATTTTTAAGTCAGGAAGGCAGTCACAGAGCTGGGCTGCTTTTGTTTGCTTCTTGCAATCTGACAAAATGGCAAGCGATACCCTTTCCTTAGCGAAGGAAGTATCAGTCTATAAGCAAGACAAGATGGCTGTGACTTATGCGGAAGAGAAAGAAAAAAATGCACTGACTTGCGAGTGGTGTTTGCTCTGTTTATATCTTTGTCTCATTCATTAGCATACACCCAACGCCTGTTCTTGCCACATCCTCCTCCATAATAAGACCGATTAGGACATTCCACGAACAAACTTAAAATCTTAGATGCTTGCCGCCATGTTGCCGAGCTTTTTCTTCCACTTTTGACAAAAGACGACACATTTCTAACAAACTGCTAGTAGATGAACACCCTTCCTCAGTGACTGACGCCTACCAACCAAAAATGTTACCCAGGAGAGACAATTTGCCTGCATCAGTGAATTTTAGTACATACCTTAACATGAGAAATCTGATATTCGCAATTCGATCACATGACAATGGGCAAGGAATAATTACTTTAAAATTGTTGGTCTGGGTTAAAAAAATAGAATCCAACCAGAATACTCTGAAGAGTACATTCTTGCAGTCCAACTAGTTATCTTACTTCTTTCTTGTTTTCTGACGGGCTGAGAGTGGCTGTCTGTTCTTTGAGGTCTTCGGAAAATAGGGAGGAGATGATCACACGCATGCATGAGCAAGACTAGCGAACAACGCAAAACCAAATTTGACGCCGACGAGCTAAAAATTAGAAGGGGCTGGATTGGATTAGCAAAAAGTCTACGATCCGTGATAGGCTAGACCTGGTCTCCTTTTGGCCACAATGTTTCAGGCTTCCGCGAGAAGGAAGGTTGAACTAAATGTGATTTAGCTGGCCTGTTTGTAGGCTTAGTTCTGAGCTCTGCTGGAACACCATTGAAAAGCCAACGGATAGTTTGTCAAAGACTGTGGGTTGGTTAAGAATTTGACGTAGCTTTGAGCAATGAATTTTAAACAGGAATGAATTCAGCATTTGAGCATTAACGACAGGATTTCTTCCATTGCAAGAATTACATAATTCTGCACATTGAATGGTATTAAGAGCGCATTCAGGACTGGTGCGCTATTGTAAGTTTTACAGGCTACCACATCCCTTTCTTAGCGAAGGAAGTATCAGTCTCTAGGCAAGCCAAAATGGCTACGACTAATGTGGAAGGGACAGGAAACAATGCAGTACCTTTGAGAATGATGTTTGCTAAATGTATATCTTTGCCTCATTCATTCACATTCAGACAAGCATGGATTCTCTCCATTTCCTCTTTCGACACAAGCCGATAGAGAAGATGTTTCACAAACACACTTACAAACCTTTGATGGTTGCCGCTGTGTTGCCGAGCTTTCCTTTCTGTTTTGTACATAATGTAACACATTTCTCACTAATCTTTAGTAAGTGTGCACCTTTCCTCACTGTCACTGGCGTGCACCAACCAAAACCGTAGCCATTGTTAAAGACTACCCATAGAGTACAAGGATGGGATGTGCTTCCCATATTTTTTTCATATTGCAAGGACCAAACAAACGCAGCCGTGGCGGTGAAAGATCCACTCGTTGATGCGGAAGCTCTCTAATGACACGCCTAATGTTCTGTCACAGTAAAACAACAAAACCAAGAACCCAAACAACAACAACAGCAACAACAACAACAACAACAACAACAACAACAACAACAACAACAACGACGACGACGACGACAACAACAACAACAACAACAACAACAACTACAAAAGGCTAATTTACTTTCTTAATTGCCCTGGCTTGGAGTACTGGCAGAGAGAATGGTGTGAGTTAGCCCACTAAACCTAACAAATCATCATCAGTTGGCTCACTTTCGGTTTAAGCCAAAAAAAAACAAAAACCGGGTGTGATTTTGTCATCAAATCTCATTTCCGAGAATAAAAGATGGTTCAGCCAATAAAAGCCACCGTAACAGATATTATCAACCAATCATATTCCTCTAACAATGGAAAAATGGAAAGCGGAAGTAATGCTTGCTGGAATTGTGGCTTGCGAGACATAGAGTAATCTTCGAGCACTTATGATGGGGACTCCAGAAGGTGCCCCCCTTGAAGACACATCCTTGTCATTGTAAACTGATCCAGAATTCGCCCCTGAACATGGGATAATGGGAAAATAATGAACAATACCTGTCAGGAATATTGTATGAAGAGAGAAAGAGAGGGAGAGAGAGAGAGAGAGAGAGAGAGAGAGAGAGAGAGAGAGAGAGAAAGAGAGAGAGTGAGGGAGAAAGAGAGAGAGAGAAAGGACATGACACAGAAAGCTATAGGATTGGGAAGGACATCTTCTTCCTGGATGGTTACATACAATGATATTGCGCAATGCAAAAAGCCGTTGAAAGACATAGCATAAGGCCAGCCACACAGACGCGCGCGCTCGGGGGCAAACGTACGCACATACACTCACACGCACACTTACACTCTCACACACACTCACACACACTCACACAAACACACCATGCTCTCTTTCTCTTTCTCACACACACACTCACACAAACACACGCTCTCTCTCTCTCTCTCTCTCTCACACACACACACACACACACACACACACACACACACACACACACACACACACACACACACACTCACTTTCACTCACACGCAGGCAGGCACTCACACAGACAAAGTTTGTCTCTCGCTCTCTCTCTCTCTCTCATTTTCTCTATTACACACATCCTCAAACCTACATTTTCTCACATAAAAGGCCCCTCACTCTATCTTTCTCTCTCTCTCTCTCTCTCTCTCTCTCTCTCTCTTTCTCTCTCTCACACACACACACACACACACACAGATGTAGGAAAAGCAAATAATGAACCATGTTTTGAAACAGATACGTGGATTATTATGCAACATGAGATAAAATAAAACATCGTATACAATTTTCTTTTCACGGTAGTTTAGAGTTACGATTAGATTGAGTGAGTGAGTGAGTGAGTGAGTGAGTGAGTGAGTGAGTGAGTGAGTGAGTGGGTGAGTGATTTCTCCTCTATTCACGAAGCTGTTGCATCATCAGAGAAACGGACTTTGTACCCAAAATCGATAAAGACACAGCGAAAGTGAGGTAGACAAGAGGGAAAGATAGTGGGGAAAGGAACTAACGTTGAAAGTCATTACAGTAAAAGAAAAGGAAGGACAGGGAAAAATATACCTCCGGGATCACAGACAGGTGTAAAACTCAGAGAGAGAGAGAGAGAGAGAGAGAGAGAGAGAGGCCTCACACGGGTGGATAAAACAGTGTTACATCATTAAGGGAGCTTTCTCCCCGGATGAACAATGGACTCCAAATTGAAACCGCCAGTGACACAATGGCCGCATACACATACAAAAGGGAGAAGACTAGGAAGAGAAAATGTTGGCAAAAGGGAGGCAAAAAAAATGGATTTTTTTTTTTCTTAAAGAAGGGAGGCAACAACCACAGACTACTGAAGAGTCGAAGTGGGGGAGGCTAGAGCTATAGAAACAGGTCAAAAACTGGAACCGTGGTCGGGAATTTGAGGATTTTCTCATGTGGGTGTTTAAAGTACATTCTATCTTTGAAAGATGTCGCCCACGTTAAGATACAGATCCCAAAGAATTAATACAACAGTTTTCCACTAAGATCTCACCGCTTAACATCCCGTTCCGGTTAAGAGCTATCTCCATCATGAAATCTAATATGTTTGTTCTTTATATTAAATAAGCTTGTTCATACTCCACCTGTAACAATTTTTTTTTCATCTTAGATTACGGTCTCACCCGCGGCAGTGAATTTTTCATTTTGCTTTTCTGAGGAGACTGCTAATTTTCACTGAAAGATTATGGATCTAGCTGCGTTTATCTCCGTTAGATCTTGCGTACATGAATATGCCATTCCGTAACAAGGCGCAGGTAAGTCACCTAGACCTACAACATAGAACTTTCCCACCACAGCAGGCTCTTTGATAAATGACAGCATAACTGCGATGCATGTTGAATTTCTATACTCACCTCCTCTCTTTTCCATGCTCGTTGCATAAGATTTCGCTCCGGCTGAGATCCCGTTTTTTTCCGTCTCCTGAGCGCCGGATGTTAGCCAGAGGGGTGTAACAGCCGCTGGGGTTGGAAGAGCTGCCGGGGTTAGAACAGCTGCTGGAATTGGAATAGCTGCTGGGGTTAGAATAGCCATGGGGTTAGAATAGCCAAGTGCCGAATTAACAATGTTGGAGACATCCAAAATAGTGGATGGCCGGCTAAGACATATACGTACTTATTTCAGGTATATCTTGGAAACTACGCATCAAAATGCCCTAAACCTATATATTTGGCGAGAGGGAAGGTTGAAGTATAAGAATATATAGAAATATTGAGCGGTAGCATATTCAACCACAAAGAACTTTCCATATTGACAGACTGCACTGCGGTGACCCTCACGCAGACGAATTTGTCCGCATCGCAGTCAAGTGGTAAATACCAACGTAAAACAAACGTGACAGTGTGGAACAAAATGCTTGACTTGAAAATTGTAATGAAATTAACAAGGTCTGTAGCTGGCGTAGAATCTGTCATTAAACTTGCAGCTGGCCTTCTTTAAAAACAGGTTTAGTCTACGTGTATTTAAGCATTCAACTCCAAGGCAATCCGAAATCTTAACATAACATTTATTTTTGTGGCATGTCACAGTTCAATAATCCTGTTTTTAACTAAAGCCTTGGTTGTTTTTGTTTGGCCCTTGCTCAATGCAAAAGGGGCTGACTTTAGCAGAGGAAGTATCAATGCCTAGGCAAGCCAGGATGGCTGCCACTAATGCGGAAGAGTAAGAAAATAATGCATTGACATGCTAGTGTTTCCATACTTATGTCTTTGTCTCATTCGTTAACATGCATACCACTGGTGATTCCTGCAACATCCTCCACAGACAAAAGGCCGTTAACAAGATGTTCCACTGAGAGATTTCTAGGAGAAGATGGTTGCCGCCCTGTTGCGGAGCTTTCTCTTCTAGTGACCGCACAAGACGTTACATTTCTATCAAAGTCTAGTAGGTGTGCATCCTTTCTCACTGTGACTGGCGTGTATCAACCAAACACATATCCATGATATTTCCTTTGATAAGGACCGCACTACAAGTACTGTCCCTTTCGCGACGCCATAGAGACCAAACAAACGCAGCCATATTTGTCTGAGATGAGTAAAAGAATAATAGTGCAGGCAGCCGTTGTGACGTCACAACCTCTCAATAGGTATGAAGAAGCCACTGTTTTTTTTCACTGTTGGCTATATAAGGGTTTACACCTCTTATTAACTTATCACTAAACCAAAGATTTTGAGAACTGAGGCAGTGAAGCAGGCTATTCAATATTTTAGGCCTTTTCACTCAGTAAACAGGGTAACCTTACCCACCTAGCAACAACCACAAATTTTATAACTGGGTGGCTAAACCTCACTTATTTTGAGTCTACAAATGTATTTGCATCTATCTAAGCCTTTGAAGTTCAAATCCAATCCCTCCCTCCCCTCTCCCTATGGCTAGTTTTCTGGTTTTTATAAGGACTATTTAAAATTGCATATTTTTATGCCAGATGCATTTGGCATCTTTATACCTATAGGGATGAACCGTGCCGTCATGTGAATGGCCCCATTTCACTTGTCGTCACTTCCGTTCACAAGAACTATTTGCTCAAAGACGCCACAAATGCATGAAGGTGACCCCCCCCTTCCCCGCACCCCACGACACGTCGAACAGATATAACTTTGGCCAGAATAATGTTAACTCAAAATCGTTTTCATCTAATAATATAACATACATTAGTCTTTTCTATCATAACTATAATTTGATGTGATCAAAAAAGTGACTTACGCCTAATTTTGACGCCATTCAAATTTACGCCATTCGTTTCCTTTACTTTGCTCCCTAAAATGTAAACATTGTTAATTTTAGTACTGAAATATGCTATATTTTATGATACCAGATAACTGCAAATCGCATTTTCTGTTCTCAGATCAGATTAGATCTATTTATCTCCGAGATTTGTCCGACACGTGCTAATAATAATTTAATCCACAGGATTTGTTAATTATTCTAGTTTAATTATGGTTTGCTTGTGGGCTAGGACGCGAATATATTTAGTTCCTTAATTTCTCAGTCTACCGGTTAGTTTTATTTTATCGGATCTACTACAAACAACAAACATAATTATTTTAATCATAATATTGACATTCACTCAGCAGAATAATTCTGTGGATCCAAAATTTAATTTGAACGAGCCGAGGTATCGATAAATAAGCTTAATTTCTTTAGTTTGTATAACTAGCAAACAGATTGGAGATTTGCGTTATCAGGATATGGACTGGAAAACAGTGACTAAGCGATCTTATGTTGTTGTTGTTATTATTATTATTGACATAACCTTCTAATCCTAAGATACGTCAGATAGAGTCGGTAATATGATGTTGACAAACACGATTATTAAGTTTATTATAGCAGCAAGTTCGGTATCAGGTCACGAAATGAGCAACAGAAACTTGGTGAAGTGATAAAATACGTGCACTTATTATTTGGCCTGTACTCTAATGTTTAATATATATGTTATGCTAGTTTCATGTGTGGGTTTCAAGGGTGTATGTTTGATACATTCTGTGTAATATTGGCAGTATGTGAGTATGTATTCATGTGTACCTGAAGCGATAGTTTGATCCTACACAACTGAAGGAGCGCTTGGCCTCTGTAGTGATACAGCGTCATTAAGGGGCCAGAGAGCCAAGACACCATATCTCTTTCTCTCTCTCTCTCTCTCTCTCTCTCTCTCTTTCTCTCTCTCTAACCTCTATTTTCCGATAGTAATAAACTGATAATGAATTAACAAAATGAAAACCACGTTGGTTTCAGCCTTATATACAAATGTAACAAAGTTAACAGATTTCTGTAAAATGTCGTACTTCCTAGCTTTAGTAATATTATTATCTTGGAAACGATTAGATTTCATGTTGTCAGAAATGATAGACACATTATTATGCATCTAGACTACATGCACTGTTGTTAGAAAATCAAAGATTTAACAGTGCACTTACTGCAGAGTAAACCTAGAATATGAAGAGATACCACCGGTGTGGCTTTACATTTTGACCCTTGTAGATTTTAACTCCCCAGTCAAAATATTCCATGAAATATGATTGCGGAGTGGGGGGATGGGGAGTGGGAATCGGAATTGTCATGGGAAATTAAAATCTAATATTACACCGGCTAACATCCTGTCTGGTAAGATACATCAGATAAGCTTTATTATCGGATGATTAACGAGATTAATTCTTTTGAAATGTTGCACTGACAAGCAAGTACAACGGTGCAATGAACGAAAAGTAAATAACAGATTTATGAAACAGTATAACTGAGACAAGATGTTTACCACAAAATTGATCGTGTTTGTCAGTAATTTCATCGTCGAAAACAAGATTATCATGTTTATTTCAGGGGTGTATGGATATAACGAGTGCTTTAAAGTTGTGCCATATTGGAGATGAAATGGATAACCAAGAACTGACGAAAGTATTGAGAAAAAAGCGGACTTATATAGATTAATGACCACGTCAGTAATGATTATAGTCTTTATGATGACGTCTAGACTTAAGTGTACACTGGAAAAATAAGTTTGTTTTATGTGAATATCTGCACTTATGATTTGGCCTGAACTCTAATTTTTTAATATATATATTATGCTAGTTTCATGTGTGGGTTTCAAGGGTGTATGTTTGATACATTCTGTGTAACATTGGCAGTATGTGATTAAACCCCCGAAGAAGGCAAAGAGGTTGTGCATTAACGATGGGATTTCTTACCATCGAAAGAGTTACATTAACTCTACACACTGAGCACTACAAAAGGTGCATTCAGCATTGCTGCACTGCCAACACCAATGCACGAATGTAATTCTTATGATGGTGAGAGATATCGTTAATGCGCAAACTCTCAGCTGATAGCACGTAATCTGTTATTTCTCAGTCTTTCATGTTTTGTTCATCTCTATGCTCCGGGTTATTATGCCGATGTAGTACAACATTCAAGATACCAATGAAAAGTTCACTCGACAATTTGCATTAAAGTGAAGGAATCGATTAGGGCTTTGGACTTTTTTTTTAAGAAACAGATTGCATTGCTGTGGCTTTTGATACCCGGATGACCGAATATGAATAAAAAAAGATGAGAGTGGATCGTGTAAAATGCGAAGGTAGGTTTGAATTTAGAGTTCGCGCATTAACGATGGGATCTCACACCACCAAAAGAAGTACTTTGGTGCATCGGTGCTGAATGCACTGTTAATAGTGTTCAACATGCAGAGTTCATGCCATTCTTATGATGATCCTATCGTTGATGAAAAAGCTCTGAAACATTTCATGTGGCTGGAAACTCTTCACTGTTCCATCTCCGTGGACAACATCGCCAGCTTACTCAATAACGATGAACTGAAAATAAGTCGTATTTCTATTTTGACTTGGATAATAGACCCCTCTAAATCCCAGTCTATGTGCAGTCTGTCATCTGTCTGTTTACCTGCCTGTCCGTCTGCCTGCCTGCCTGCCTGCCTGCCTGCTTGTCTGCCTGCCTGCCTGCCTGCCTGCCGGCCTTTGCCGTTTTCCCTTGTAGAATGTAGTGATTCTTTTTTTCCTTTGCTATTTTCAAACCTTGCATTCTATGCTTCGTTCCTCTTTCCTACCTATGTAATCCATCTCTCTGCATTCATACACTTTACACATAAGTTTTTCTTTTCTTTTTTTATGTCCTTCTGATGTCTAAACAAGTCACGACAAGAAAATTATTGCCAATAAAAAGATTAAATCTAAGCTGTATGGAGAAACGATCGTGGTCTAAACAGCATCCACTAACGGAAAACAATTTGCGCTTGCAATTGTTTGGAATAATTGGAAATGATTAAAAATTGCGAACATTTCAGCCTACCGTAGTAATAGACAGGTTTTCATGAACGCAAATATAAACGCAGAAGTTTCCACAGAAGTGAGACTCAGGTGACATGATGCAAGTTGGAGTCATCATCAGCAGAACAGTAACAGTCTGAAGCTGAAAACTTCTCAGATTGTATGAAGGAGCCAAACTAGACTTGAAAAACAGGCGTCCCCCCCCCCCCCCCCCCNGAAAAAAAAACCCAACTTCCTCAAAACCTTAAAAATAGCGAACTTTTTAAAAGTAAGAAATGACCTAAAAACACCAGGTTCTCCTCTCAGTGAAGTGGATGCTATAGGAGATACCCCATTTCATTCATATTTTCTTATGTTGACCCGATCGTAAAATGGGTACCAGGCTAAAGGCAAGGAAATACATTGTTAGAACACTGCCGTCTAGCGACTGATGATTGACAGCGGAAATCAAGAAAGATACACTCACTGTATGATCTGGCCTGCTGGTAGTCATAGCAACAATAATAACTCGTAACAACATGGGCTCGCATGCCCGAACGGCGAATTTCTGAAATGAGACAAAGGCTCACTGACCACAGACAGCAGAGAGTCGCCTGATCTTTGACCTGTGAAATCTGAGAAAAAATGTAAACGAATGAAACTTTTGATTCAGTGAATTCAAAATAACTGAAAGTTACACGAAAGTTATGCTAAGAAGAATTAGTGTTTAGAAATATAAAACTTCCCAGAAAAAGAAAAAACTAAGGCCTCCAGGCAACTCGTCACTGATAGAAGGTGAAAAAAAAAGATAATCAAAAAATGAAATGAGCATCCTTTTCATGAACCTGACCCTTTAGCTTAGTAACAGTATGATGTGGATTCCCACAACCAGGTAATGCCTCGATTCCAGACTATATACTAATTATTGTCATCTGTACTATAAGAATGGACCAGAGGCTCAGCACGCTATTTTTGACAGTGATAAACTCCGAAACTGACGTACGTAAATTCGGTCGGAACTATCACCTTGCATGAAATTTGATAGAAGAGGTTTTAGCATCAATGTCTGCTCACCGAGGGTGCAAGATTCCATGACTTGTACATTATGAGCGAGTGTGTGCCGCTTACCTTAACTGGCCATTTTGCGGATTAGGTTAACATTTCAACTTCTGCTTCTTCACTGATAACACCTTGCAGTGCGAAGCCGTATCGAGCACCAGGTCAACGGGTAAACCCGTAAATGTAGTCATCCAGGAGTGTCGTGTTAACTGAGCGGGAGTACACGTTGGTTCACTATACTGCTACTGCGCCACAGTAATAATGCAAAGATCTCCGTGTTGAAGACGATGTTATTTTAGTCACCTAATGGTCCATTGACAGAACGGGTATTTAGGCTAGTCAATAGTATTACTATAGAGATAGCAAAGTGATATATGTAGTTGCACGCTGTAAGTATATCTCTGTCTTACAGAAACTATTATGGTTCAGTATTAAAGATGCGCATTCATTGCAATATCTGGGCACGGTTGTCCACTTAAATCTAGATATTTTCTTCTTCTTCTTCTTCTTCTTCTTCTTCTTCTTCTTCTTCTTCTTCTTCTCCAGTGTCTCCTGGTCATGCTAGCAGACCGCTATGGGCCATGAACTAGGTGGGTCAGCTGCAGGTCTGTGCAGTTCTTCCATAGCCTCGTGTCATAGTCAGCTGGCAATGGCCAAAACCGTTCTCTTAATTCTGCCAGGAGAGTGTAGTCCTGCAAAACATGTTGTGGTGTTTGGTCTGCCTGCAGGCACTGGCAGAGAGCTGAGTTCTCATGCCTATCTTATGCAAGTGCTTGTTGAGCCTGCAGTGTCCAGTCCTTAATCGGAAGATGGTAACCTGGTCTGATCTGTTGGGATTTTGAATGGAATCCTCTGGATATATAAATCCTGGCAATTGATTTTGTCAAATATAGTCCGCCTTCCTCCTTCTCTCCCCAATCTTTATCCAACCGCACCCCTCCAATTAAACGTTCCTGGTAACACTTCTTGATATAAATTAGAGCAATTCTGTTTTACCATTTGAGCAAAATCTTATCATTCCAAAGGTGTTCATTATGACAGCTAGCTAGACTACAGGAAGAAAAAAAAAACAACGAAGAAAATACAAAATTAAAGAAGAATACATTATTGAGTGAAAAAAAAAAAGTATTCAGCAAGGCGAAATCGATTCTCACGTGCTCTCCCTCCGGTAGTCGAGTAACCAAAAAAAAAAAAAATTTGAAAAAAATAAAAACTTAAAATCGATTATGCGTTATCGTGATATGACCCGAGGCAAATTATAATCGATGTCAGACAACTCTGTTGTACTCGACAGTGGCTCGTGATATTGTTAATTCGTGTCAATGGTGAGCCTCTAATTCACCCTACTTTCCTTTGGTTGCAAGGCTTTGTTCTCTCAAAGTATCCGATGACAAAACGTCTTTTGTACTCCAACAAGTTGTTGCATAGTTTTTAATTTTCCGCTTTCTTAACTAGGTTTACGGGTGGCTCAGATTTCTGTCTTGATTTGTTCCGTTGTTTTTCAGTCCCGTAATTTATTTGCACCAATAGTGATCGTTAAACATAGTTTCATAGTAAACTTCCTCCATATTTTCTTATTGTTGTTGTTGTTGTTATTGGTGGTGGTGGTGGTGGTGGTGGTGTTGGTGTTGGTGTTGGTGTTATTATTGTTCCTTTTGTTTTATACTCAATGCTTATGTACAATGTATGGTACACATTTCTATACCTTATCAGAACATACATTCACTTTAATACAAAATCATTGCTTCAGTGCAATACCCCAAGTAAATGCCAAAATCCAGATTTATAGTAGAAGAAAAAAGTATCTCATTTTCGTAAAACTGCACACAGCGAAGCGAATCTTTGGAACTTGGCTCTACTAGTGAATGTAGGAGGCAGCGTAGCCATATGGTCTGTGAGTCGTACTCCGAAAGTAAAGACTATCAAGTCCAACATTTGTTTGTATGACTCGCAGACTGGACAGTTTATGTTGTGGTGTCCTTGGAAAAGTGACTTCACTTCCAATTTCCCCACTCAACTCAGGTGTAAATGAGTACCTGGCTTTAGAACTGAGGGAACCAAGGCGCTGCACTGCTGGCGACCAGCAATGACTACGTTATGTATTTCATTTGTAATATTAATGTATTCACATGTATGGTGTGTATTGGTCTAGACTATATGTTTGTATTATTATGTTGTATAAGACTGTAAATCAATTTCTTTACGGGGTAAATAAAAGTCGTATTTTCATTTTCATATAACAGAGAAGAGTCTGCTGATTCAGAAGTATTGAGCTATAAGTAAAAATATGAAGTTTTATCGGTTTGTGTTACAGAAATTGCTTGATGCAAAAGTCCAGCACTGGCCCATGTCGGGAAAGAGGATCAGCTTTCTCGTACGTGACATTTTGCGGAGGGCCTGAACAAGTGAGTGCAATATTCCTATATGTGCTCATAATATATTAATATGTGAATTTCAAAAAAAAACCTTGGCGGTCTCCTATTGCACTAGGGAACTATTCAAGCTATATAGGTATGAAGATGCCAATAGCACCTGGCATAAAAACATGCAATTTTACATAGTCCCTATAAAATCAGAAAACTGGCCATGGGGAGGGGGGAAGGGGTTGGATTTGAATTTAAAAGGCTTAGATAGGTGCAAATATATGTGTAGACTCAGACTATGTGAGGTCTAGCCACTAAGGTATAAACTATGTGGTTGTTGCTAGGTGGGTAAGGTTACCCCGTTTACTGAGTAAAAATATTAGGTAAACTGCTTCACTGCCTAAGTTCTCAAAATCTAACTGGTTTGGGGGCATTTTGTGTGTGTGTGTGTGTGTGTGTGTGTGTGTGTGTGTGTGTGTGTGTGTGTGTGTGTGTGTGTG
>JAWQUT010000261.1:64829-75128 GCA_033807755.1 Ellobium chinense
TGTGTGTGTGTGTGTGTGTGTGTGTGTGTGTGTGTGTCAAAATTTGGAGGAAGAGCTAAACAACATGTTTGGAAAGTATTTTGGCATGAGACCCCTGGATAAGTTAAAGAGAGGTGTAAAACCTAATATAGCCAACAGTGAAAAAACATTGGGATCTTCATACCTAGAGGTCTGAGATTAAAATACAATATGTCCGCCGTTATCTGCTGTCCAAAGACGCCAGAAATTATATCTCTCTAATCGTGGCATTTATTGGGGTATTGCATTTAAGCGACAAATACGAAACACTGCAATATATTTTTGTCAAACTGTGGGAGGCAAAAACTGAGAGGACAAATCAGAAGCGCATGATAAAACGGAAAAGTACCATGGAAATATTTCAGCAGAGATTAACGTTGATGTTAACCATATTAAATCTTTCCATCGGGGCTGGTTTGTTTGTTTTCTAATCTAGATCAATAGCGCGCGTGTGTCTATGTGTAAAGTGNTGTATAACATTGTATAACATTGTAAATCAATTTCCTTACGGGGTAAATAAAAGTCGTATTTTCATTTTCATGTAACAGAAAAGAGCCTGCTGATTCAGAAGTATTGAGCTATAAGTAAAAATATGAAGTTTTATCGGTTTTTGTCACAAAAATTGCTTGATGCAAAAGTCCAGCACTGGGCCATGTCGGGAAAGAGGATCAGCTCTCTCGTACGTGACAATTTGGTGAGTGCCTGAACAAGTGAGTGCAATATTCCGATATGTGCTCATAATATATTATTATGTGAATTTAAAAAAAAAACCTTGGCGGTCTCCTATCGCATCAGGGAACTATTGAAGCTAGAGGTATGAAGATGCCAATAGCACCTGGCATAAAAATATGCAATTTTACATATTCCCTATAAAATCAGAAAACTGGCCATGGGGAGGGGAAAAAGGAGTTGGATTTGAATTTCAAAGGCTTAGATAGGTGCAAATATATGTGTAGACTCAGACTATGTGAGGTTTAGCCACTAAGGTATAAACTATGTGATTGTTGCTAGGTGAGTAAGGTACCCCGTTTACTGAGTAAAAATATTAGGTGAACTGCTTCACCGCCTAAGTTCTCAAAATCTAATTGGTTTGAGGGCATATTTGTTTGTGTCAAAATTTGGAGCTAAACAACCTGTTTGGAAAGTATTTTGGCGTGGGACCCTTGGATAAGTTAAAGAGAGGTGTAAAACCTAATAAAGCCAACAGTGAAAAAAACATTGACATCTTCATACCTAGAGGTCTGAGATTTCGATACAATATGCCCGACGTTATCTGCCGTCCAAATACGCCAGAAATTACATCTCTTTTATCGTGGCATTTATTGGGGGTGTTGCATTTAAGCGACAAATACGAAACACTGCAATATATTTTTGTCAAAATGTGGGAGGCGAAAACTGAAAGGACCAATCAGAAGCGCATGGTAAAACGGAAAAGTACCATGGAAATAATTCAGCAGAGATTAACGCTGATGTTAACCATATTAAATCTTTCCATCGGGGCTGGTTTGTTTGTTTTCTAATCTAGATCAATAGCGCGCGTGTGTCTATGTGTAAAGTGATTATGCATGTATATAAAAGGTGCAAATATTGCTTCTTCTGTTATTGCGCACAACTCCTCTCCTATTCATACTACTACTGTCACTACCACCACCACTACCACACCACCACTCTCACCGTCAGCAGCGGCAGCATCACCACCAAAATACCCTCCCATCACTATTATCTTTTATACTANTATACTATTACCCTTTATACTACTATCAACCCTGGCCTAGTGATATTACAGATGTTCCATCATCAGCACTACCACCAGCACCACCCATCATTCAACCATCCTCACTCTATTACAGATGGTCCTAGTACATCTTCTGTTGATACCGATCGCTATCACTGCTATAACTGCAACATACACAGCAGCAACATCACCAAGGCTGTTATACCAACCTTCGCCTAGTGATTTTACAGATGTAACCACAGCACCACCAGCACCACCATCATCATCCTTCAATCCTACTTATATTAAAAGTGTTTCTAATACATCTTTTAATGATGCTATCGCCATCACTACCATACTGCAACAGCAGCAGCATCGCTATCACCACCACCATCACCCCCACCGCCACCTACCATTCAGTCCTACCTCCTCTTCTTTTACAAGCGACTATAATACAGCTCTATACCAATACTGATCGCTGTCTGTGCCATTTATGCAACAGTAACAACTGCAACATCATCACCATCAACACCACCACCATCACCACTACTACTATTATAATAACCGTCGACTGATGATATTAAAAATATATCATCACCATCATCAAGACTGCCACCACTACCACCATGCCCACCACCACCACCACCATCATCATCATTCAACCCTACCCTTTCTATTGCAGATGGTTCTAATATGTCTGTTAATGTTACCGAACGCCATTACTGCCAATATTGCAACATTAACAACCACAACATCACCACTACCACCACTACCACCAACACCACCACCACCACCACCAGCATCATCATTCAACCCTACCCCCATCTATTGCAAATGTTTCTAATATGTCTTTTAACTCTACCGAACGCCATCATTGCCAATATTGCGACATTAACAACCACAATATCACCACTACCACCACCACCATCACCACTACCACTATTCTAACCTTCGCCTGGTGATATTACAAATATATCAAAATCACCACTACCACCCCCACCACTACCAGTGCTATTCAATCCTACTCCTTCTATTACAGGTGGTTCTAATACATCTCTTTCTGCTACCGAACGCCATCACTGCCAATACTGCAACAACGGCAGCAGCTGATGCTAACCCAGCACTGTGTCACAAGAGCCTTGGCTTGTCGCCAGCGTGTGAGCTGCTATCAGTATTGCCACTCTGGTCATGTGCCATTCTACAATAACGAGGGTGAATTTTTTTTCCCCTACATTTCCTACGTACGATGTTATAGGAAACAGCACAAAAAAAATCCAATAATTTTACTGTCTAAAAAGCAAAAATCAGACATTTTTAACTACTTTATCGTACGTGTCAAGATTTTTTTCAGATTTTACCAAAAGCAGTTTTCCCCCAATAGGGGAAAATGGCTTTTCGTAGAGCTATTTTACCCTGCCGTAGGGGAAAATCCTTGGCGTGGCAACATTGGTTTGTATAGATTTTCTTTTCAAAGAGACAATCTAGTTCACTGTGTATGCCTCCGGGACACTTGTGCCAGTGAAAGGGGAGACACGGTTTAAGAGCAGGGGTGGGGAAGGGGCGAGGGAGGGAAGGAGAGGAGAGGAGAGGAGAGAGAGAGAGAGAGAGGCCATGTTTGTTACATAAAGGGGCTGATGGGGTGAGAAAGGGGAGAGAGAGAGAAAGAGAGAGAGAGAGAGAGAGCGGAGAGAGAAAGAAGTGAAGAGACTTCAGGCCTCCAGACGTTTGTGTCGGTTGAAGGGATGGAGAGAGAGAGAGAGAGAGAGAGAGAGAGAGAGAGAGAGAGAGAGAGGGAGATACGGAGGAAAAGAGATAGAGAATAGAAGCTTTAACAGATGGATGCGGAGGAGGGAAAGGATGAAGAGAGAGTGAAGGGTGACTCCAAGACGTTCGTTCTAAATGATAGGGATTACAGAGAGGGAGGGAAGGGAAAGAGAGATAGAGAGCAAAAGAACTATTGGGAGGTCATAGATAAGAAAATGAAATGTCGGAGGAGAGGAGTGAAAGAAGGCCGGACAGAGAGAGTGTGAAGTTGAGTCAACTGGGCCAGGAAAGGAAGTGACGTGGATGGAGGGGATGTAAAGAAAGAGAATGAGAGAGACAGTAAGACAGAGAGAAATAGTAAGAAAGAGAGAGATATGAGAATCCAGAGCAGTTGTATTAGAGAAGGAGAGAGGGAATGGAAGAGAGAATGAATGAGCAGTTAGGAGGTACATATGCCTATAAACTCCATGATACCATGAGAAGGTCATATTTGGACCAAACTTTGTCATAATAGCGGAAAAAATCTAAAGATTGAAAAAAGAATATTTATCTCTTCCATCTCTCTCTCCCTCTCTTCTCCACCACTCTTTTTCTCGTCATAATCACGTTCTCTTTCTCCCGAGCTGGATCCCCTACAAGCGCGGGGTCCTGGGACAGTGACCCCAGACTATTCGGTCTATATATATCTGAATCCACCCTTAAATGAAGTGCTGAATGCAACAATGAGAGGAGAAAAAGATAGACATACGAGAGAAGTTCCTTCAGCAGATAGAAAGGCTACAGAAAAAAAAAGAAGATGGAGGCAGAAAGATAAGTAAGATAAGATAACATAAAATAAGATAAGAGAATACTTTATTGTCCCTATGGCACATCAGTTTCATTTCCAGAAAACAAATACAATCTACATTACAATACACTTAATAGGATATAGTAATGAAATCTTTATTCCTCAGAAACATCCCCCCTCCACCCCCNACACATATTCGCTCACTTACAAATCGAGAAAAAATTGCTGAGAACTTGCGCGTTAACAATGAGATCTCTTGCTATCGTAAGAAAATTGCATTAACTCAGTAATTTAATAAGGGTGAATTCAGCAGTAGTACATTAACGTAATTCTTACGATGGTAGGAGATACCAACGTTAGCGGACAAACTCTCCTATTATTACAACATAAACATAAAGGAAAAGGGGGAAAGACAGTAAAAAGTACGAGTGGCGAAATTTTTAATCTTTAAGCTGTGATATGATAGGAATTTGGTAGGAGAGCTGACTGTTAAATTATGTTCATTTATGTTATAAATGTTTATTTGTTAGTTCTTGTTGTTGCTGTCGCTGTTGCACTGTTGATCACTGTGTGTTGTGATTGTTTTGGTTTTCTCTTGCTGTTGATGTTAAAGCTTCCGTCCACAATGTTATGTTAGTTCATAAAAGCCCATTAATTTATCATCAAACTGTCGGCTATCTACCACGGTCGACCCCCAATTCGGCATGATGCATTCAGCCAGCGCGATAGATGTCGCTTGGCCGAAACTGTTAATCCGCGGCTGACCCCGATCCGGCATGATGATTTCAGCCCGCACGGTAAATGTCGCTTGGCTGATTTCATGATGCCACTTGACTTCGGCCATATCCAACATTTTATTTTCAAAAGCTGTTTTCTCTGAAAATTGCCAATGGTGAACATTATTATAAGAAACGTAAGAGGAGAACGTATTTTTATACTATTTGAATTAAGTAGTACAGTCATTTGTGCGGAATTCTTTAATTAATTCAGTTTTTTAGCTCTCCTGTAAGTTTGGTGTTATGCACATGGCCGATTTCATCATACCGTTAACGATATACTAAAATATTTCAATAAAGACTTTTAATTTTAGAAATGTTTAGTGTTTTGAATGCTTTTAATTTGGACACACGATCTTCTCCACCTGTCGACCATGCGCCCTCCCATTATAAAAGAATAGTATGGTATAAAATTGAAAAATTGAATAGAAACAGAATAAATCATAGAAGCAAACAAACAGCGAAGCAGACAAGCAGATAGATCGAGAGACAGACACAATATGGTAGGAAAGGTGGGGGGGAGAAAGAATAAATGAAATTTGGTAGAAGAAGAATCAGTTGAAATATAGCAGGAATATTTACAATGAAACAATCAGACTAGCACGCGATAGAGTTCAAGTTCAAAGGTTTTATTAGGCCATAGACCTACATCATTTCACAGTGAAATATCACATGAATAGTAGACAAACAGAATACACAGACAAAGAGACAATAGCAGACAGAGACACGCCCACCCAGAGGACACACAAAAAAGACACATTAGTAGACAGACATACAAACGAACAGACAAACAGAAAGACATCATATACACAGACAGACAGGTAAATATTTGCATTTAATGTTTTCTCGCTTGATGGAGAAAGAGAAGGAAAAGATGTGAAGTAGGAAGAAAAAGAACAACAGGTTAAAGACAGAAAGAGAGAAAGAAGAAAAATGGGCCAGTGAGGGAGGCAGAGAAAAGAGGAAATGAGGTAACAATGCTTCTAGATTGCTTCCGGCCACAGGACGGGCGGGAGAGCGAGAGACAGAGCGAGAGAGAGCGAGAGAGAGAGAGAGAGAGCAGGAAAGAGAGACTCCCCCATCGTTGCAGAGAAGAACCACCCCAGCCATCCACAGACTTGCCTATGCTGACAAGACCCTAGAGTGCAGACCAAGACAAATTGAGGATGGAGCGGGCGGGCGAGGAGGGAGGGAGAGAGGGTAAAAAGATGCGGGTGATGGAAGCTGAAAAAAAATGGAAAGAGAGAGAGAGAGAGAGAGAGAGAAAAAGAAAACGGATAGAAAACTCGATGGTGGCACCACTACATGAACACTGGCTTTGAAGCAGTTCCGTCCTTGCTGGGGGGAGAGCACGGATATCGATCTCCTTCCGCGCACCAGGACAGTGGTCTAATTGTGACGTCATCAGCTGACCTAGATCCGACGAGGTCGCGAGGTTTCCCATCCTAATCGTCTGCTCCAGCCAGGGGTCCCCGAGGCGGCCGGGAAACGCCGCGCTGCCCGACCAATCAGAGGCCGGGGATTCCTGCAGGCCAATTACCGGGGTGAACGCCGTGACGTCACGCGTTCGATACCGCAGCCCGTGACGTCAGAATTTGTGCAGCAGCGAGGGCGAGGAATTCCTCGCAGGGCCAGGATCATTTCTCCACGAGATTCTGTTTGATTCAGTCGTTATCTCAGTTATTATTTCTTCACATTCCTTCCTCTGACATAATCTTCGCGTGCCTGAGGGTTTTCGGTCAATCGAGGATCCGCCAAGCTTAGGGCGTACACACACACACATGGTGTACGTGAAAGCCTTTCGGCTTCCCTAAAAGGCTCTACAGTGAAACCAAGGGGAAATCTCTTGTGCGCTTGGTACACTAGCCCAGGCCTGAAGGACAAAACTAAATGCATAAAGTGAGTATCTGCAACAACAGAAAGCTAGCACCCTGGAGTTGCGGGCAGATATACTGGACCCCTTCTCTTCGGGACTTATTTCTTCCTTGCTGACGTCTCTAAATCCAAGCCAGACGACCGCGGCTTCCACCACTGAAACCACAGGAGCGGCAGCAGCATCAGCAGCTTCGTCGTTGTCGTTGTCGTCGTCACCACCACCGCAGTTATCGTCAGCGTCAGCAACACTCTCGCTTGTTTCTCAGGCCCTGTTGGACATCTGTGAAGGTGAGTGCTATGATAAAACATTCTCCTCAAGTCTTTGGTTTTTGCTTTAGTTTCCATTCTTCTACCCTATAAGGCCTCAGAACTGTATTAGACTCACCTTTATGAACTTAAGCCGTAGCATTAACTCTCTTGTTTTGTTCTTATTCTCTATTCCCTATCTTTCTCTGTCTCCTATCATTTTCCTTGTCTTCTCAGGCTCTAGTTCTTCTCATTCTATATTCCTTCTCGTTCTCTGTTACTTTTCTATTTCTCTATCCCTTCACATTATCTGTGTCCTATCATTCCCTATATCTTCTCATTCTCTATTTCTTTTCATATATCTAACGTTTCTATGAAAACGAATGATAAACCCTGTCCTCATTTCTTGCTGCTTGTGTCCTATCATTCTCTATATCTTCTCATTCTCTATTTCTTTTCATTATCTAACGTTTCTATGAAAACTAATGATAAACCCTGTCCTCACTCCTTGCTGCTTACAATATCAATGTTCACTGTCGTTGCTCTAAGTGCCTCTGTTAAGTCTAAGGTCAGCTCTTAAGTGCTTAACTTTTTGCGTCATTTTCATCTCCCGTCACTAATGTTTTCACCAGTTTACTTACCATTTCCCTACCTTGTGAGAGGAAGTGATAAAGATTGTGCTTCGGTCGTCTTTAGTGTCGGTTTACTACACTGTTTCTCTTGGGACTCCTTCTTAAAAAGTGTCACCAGTTCTCATTTCGCTCTCTCTTTTACTGTCTCGTTTAATAATTCTTCGCAGTCTCTCCCTATAGACTTTTCTTAATTAGTTAACTCCAACAAAGCTCACTTCCGGTTTAAGCCAGATGTAAATGTAGCCTAAATGGCAGTGTGTTCGTCTCACCAAAACCTTGTTTCTGAACGTAAAAGGTGCATCAGTTAACAAAAGCCAATGCACTAGACCATATCAGCCAATCATATTCATATGACAATGGAGAAGTAGAAAGAGGAAGTAATGATTGTCGGAGTTGTGGCTTGCGATGTTTGAATGATTTTGCATGCGTAATGCATAATAATGAGAGCGGTCTAGTCTGTAAAGACAAGTGTTAAAGAGTGTGCTGCAAACATCTTTGGCAACTTTTGGTCCGTTTATACTGAATTTCATCCTGGGGATTACCATTACTAATTTCACCAGTTCTGGCTTTATTCTCGTATATTATACTCATTCTTCTTCTTCTTCTTCTTTTCTCTCTCTCTTTCTCTGTCTCTCACTTTCCCTCTCTCTCTCTCTCTGTGTTTCTGAGATAAGTGCTTGTGAAGGATATGCAAGCATTTCATTTTGGTAACTTTCAGTCTTCCTTTGATCTGTATTTCTCACTGTACTCGCTGTCAGTAGTTTTACCGGTTTGGTCCTCCTTTTCTATTTCTCTTTTTACACATAATTGACCTTTCCGAAAAGCTGAACAAAAAAAAATTTTTTTCGTGTCTCTAAACTGGGCCAGCCGACGTTCAATATTTAAATACATCTCAGCTCTGTTTCCGAATCACAAACGCTTCTTTGCTTAATAACTGTAAGTATCACTCACTCATTCGCGCTTTAAGGCCTCGCTCTCACATCGTGCCAAATATGGGACTGTTTGTCCTGGCTGACTGGTTCGGAAAGGGACGCATTCAGGTTCCGGAGTATCTATAAACCTGGGGCTGAAAATTAACTGGTTCTATGTCCAGTTTTGCATTTTTTAAAGGTAGAAACTGGACAAGAAACCTTGAGTCGCAAAGTTCTATGTCCGAGAAATTTGAAACTGTAAGTAATAATATGAATGAATAAAAAGGCGATCTCCTATAGAACTTTGTGCTCTTTTGAAGAGAAAATTGTGCTCTTTTGAACAGAAAATCAAAACTTTGACCTACATTTTCTCAGTTCACCAAAACGTGGACATAGAACCAGTTAATTCTCAGCCCACGCGCTGCATCTCCAACTTTTTTTTTTTTTGTTTCTTCGCTTATTTATCTTTTCAGAATTCATAGAGTCCCAGACATCAATACCGTGTTCGTTGACCAGGTGGAAGTGGGGGTTGGAGGGGGGGGTGGTTTGAGGGCTAGGGGCTGGAGCCCCATCGAAGCCGTTACTGATAGTTGAATCCGTTTTTGTGCAACTCCTCAGGTGTATGAAATATGTGTGATTAGAAGGAGTTACAGTTATTCAGTGAATTTGATATAGAAAATGAATTTTTGTATTGTATTGTAAGAATGGGTCATGATGATGAGGAAATTGCAATTAAGATGAGTGCGGATAACCTTCCGCTTTCGCTTTACCGTTTCTATTTCTGCTTCTCTCTCTCTCTCTCGTCATCTCTCTGTTTTTCTCTATGCTTCTGTGTCTCTCTGTCTTGTTTCGCTCTTGCTTCAACTATAACGTAGATAGGATTTTCTTCTGATATTTGATGCTACGTTGTGTCCGTCTAGCTTTCAGCTATGAAAACTACTGGATCTACCAATCGTTCATTTTACTTAAGAGTTATATTACGTCTCTTCCTCTATCACTCCTTATTCTTTCTTACATGAATTTCATTCTCATCTCTCTCTCTCTCTCTCTCTCTCTCTCTCTCTCTCTCTCTCTCTCTCTCTCTTTTCTTTCGCTTTCTCTCTCTCTGCCTTTTTGTTTCTGTAGTTTCTGTAATATATTTCCGGAGCCCTCTACTGGTTTTACATTTTCATTTTTTAAACTAACTTTCTTTTTTTTGTTGTTTCAGTTGCTATCTTTCGTAGATTAGTGTTGTTGCTAGCATGGAATATAAGTGTATATGATTTTTTTTTCATTTTTAGTTTATCATCGTAAGTTGCATATTATCTTGATCCTCTTTCCATTTGTAGACACGCCTTTGTGTATTGGAATGTGTGTGTGTGTGTGTGAGTGAGTGTGTGCTTGTGTGGTTATGTGTGTGTGTGTGTGTGTGTGTATGTGTATGTGTGTGTGTGTGTGTGTGTGTGTGTGTGCATGTGCATGTGTGTGTGTGTGTTTATGTGTGTGTGTGGGTGGGTGTGCGTGTCTGTATATATGTGACTGTGTGTGTGTGTGTGTGTGTGTGTGTGTGCGTGTGTGTTTGTGTGTGTGTGTGTGT
>JAWQUT010000261.1:75515-115056 GCA_033807755.1 Ellobium chinense
GGGAGAAAGGGAGGAGAGGTACATATTTTACCCTGTCGTTGCTCCATCACTTTATCAGGATTTTCGAGTCACTCAGTGCAAATTCTTTGAAGCTGAGTCAACCAAGCTTAGCTCTGCCCCCTCTCTCTCTGTCTCTCTGTCTCTCTGTCTCTGTCTGTCTGTCTCTGTTTCTCTCTCTCCCTCACACACACACACACACACACACACACACACACACACACACACACACACACTTGCACACACACACACACACACACCACTCTATTGTTCCATTTGGTCTCTCTACTAAATGTCTCTCGACTGCCACCCTGTATCACTGTTGCCTCTGATTCTATGTAGTGTTTTATAGATGTTCGTTCAGTGAGGTGTATGCCTCATCTTCTCAGGGGGGCACGTAACAGGGATTATAAATGACCATAACCGTTGCAAGACTTTGGTATGCAGTCGTCTGTCATATCTAAAAAGAAGTGCAGCAGTGATGAGTAATTAAGATACGGTGTGGTGCATATAGAATGTTACACTACACCACACATCACAACACATCACACCACATCACACCACACCACACCACACCACACCACACCATACCACACCGCACCACACCACACCACACCACACCACACCATACCACACCTCACCGCACCGCACCGCACGGCACGACACGTCACGGCACTACACTACACTACATTACATTACACTACACTACACTAGTGCACTGCACTGCACCGCACCGCACTACACTGCACCGCATTACACTACACTACACTACACTACACTACACTACACTACACTACACTACACTACACTACACTTTCATTAGCTCAGATATATTAAATACACATGAAACACATAATCTACAACAGTATAGATACAATCACACACTTCGCTTTCCTTGAGATGATTTGTACTCTCTAGACCTCTATCTTTCTCAGTCAGTCTTTGGTCACCATGTAATGATATTGTTATATGATTTTATATTTATTTTAGAAGCCCAGTACACTTGATCTTAATCCCATGCATTATTGATAATGTTGATTTGAGTTGTCTGCGTCTTGTATTTCTATAACGTCTTCCTTTGTGTGGTTACCCGATGCTGTATCTTAGTGAAAGGAATTCCTGAAAATGTCCGCATTGCGCAGTATACCAATTTTTTTTTTTTTTAAATCATCAGCAATGAAGACCGTGGGTATATCAAATTTAATATTCTGAGGATGAAAATATAATCATGTGTTGGCTTTATTACTCCACAGACAATTCTTGTGACTGTATTACGACGATGCGAGAACAATCGATGAGCTTTTCATATTGCACTAGCCCCATTTCATAGGTTTAGTCATTTTTTGGTGCTGTGCGATGCACAGAGTAATCAATTATCACACTATAATAAAGATGAGGGAATGAGCTGATGTAACGCTTATGCATTTCATTATAAAGCCACCGATACTCATGGAATCTGACCTGCTTTCATCTTCACCAGTGCCGAGTTGCGTGGCAGGTGTAGTTTTTCCTTTTATAGAGAAAAACAAATAAAAAACTAGTTTTTTCATTGTAAAGCTACGTGTAACAACCAGTTGTCGTTTTGAATTTGCCGAAACATTAGCTGGGTTGTTCCCATGATTGGAGTTCAGAGGTCACTGGTCTTGCCAAACGTTGTTGATCGTCGTCAGTAGATCTATGTCTCGTAGAAGAAATTCGCTGTTCAGGCATGGCAAGTCCTTGAGAAGAATGGGAGTTATTACTACTTATATCATTCTGCTATTGCCGATGTTACAATCCCCGGTCATAGTTTGCTAGCGTTAGGCAAAAGCTGTTACTTCGTATGGTCAGGTACCTAATACACATGAGAGAAAGGAACTGAGGAGAATATCAGTGAAATGCTTTCCTTAGACATCTTAAACATGGCTACGTAGGGATTCGAACCCACGACCTTCTGTTGATCACATTGTGTTTTTGCCAAAGGAAGAAAGGAAGGAGGGAAGAAGGAAAAAGGAGAAGGAAAGATTGACAAGTATGCATGAGGACGAATTTGATCTGCTTGCTGGAGTACGGCTGTGTTGTGTTAGAGGCTTTACTATGAATTATCAGGGGCGGAACTTACCGAGAGGCAGAAGCGGGAATAGTTTATCCTAGATTATGGAAGGCTGATAGCTGCATTTGTAAGTATCGCGATACTCAATTCTTCCAGCTCTAATTATCTAAAGTATCCATTCCACTTCAGTTTTGATACTTTGTACCGGATAGGCATTTCGACACTTTCGATACGTCAATACATTTTCATTTCTTTGACACCTTTCTATTCTTGTGATACGTTCAATAATCCCAATACATGCGACACTTCCGATATTTTCTATACTTTCGACACTTTCATTATCCAATTTCTTTCGATATTTTCGATACTGTTTGATATCGCTGATTTTAAACTTTGGGAAGCGACAGCTGATGACGCAATCACAATACTATTTTGCTTAAACCGGAAGTGAACTTCACTGAAATTGACTAATTATGAACGATTTACAGTCAGAATTCATAGACTACGCAATATGCGCTAGACAAAATTTCGCAATGATTTTATTTCTGCTGGTGAAATGGCCAATCTGTAATAATAGAAATGAGTGTTTGATATTGTTACCACGTTGTTTTTTTTTCTTTTTGGGTGAGCTGACCCGCTTAACACAATCCTATTATGCCTTGGGATTGTTTTTTTTTTACTTTTTTTTTCATGTATGTGACGAATCCAACATTATGATATGGTTATGATGTAACACAATCGGTTCCAAAACAGCAGCCGCAACATCTTCACCGCCATCATTAGCTACAACAGCATTGCGACACATGCAGCAGTGCAAAATGTCTTTTTACAGAGTTTATATTAGAACAACCCCACCCTCCAACCCCGCCCCCGCCCCCGTCTAAACTACAAGTATGTGTGTTAGTTCATACAGCTCTGACTATTTTACTAAGAACAGAGCCGGAACGTCAAAGTAACAATTTGATAGGAGACACACAACGAATTTCCCTTTGGGCCTGTCCATATCAGTTCATGAGAGGCGCGTAGGTTATCTCAGACACTATAAAAGCTAAGAGAGAATAATTTAGATCGAAAGACAGAAGATTAGGTTCTATGCTCAAGTGCTAAAAGTTGAAACTGATCCTGTTGGGTTTAAACTGCATTTTTCTGTAAAAAGGCAGCTACACTGTAAATGCGTTTCTCAGGCTTGCATAGGTTTCTCTCTCTCTCTCTCTCTCTCTCTCTCTCTCTCTCTCTCTCTCTCTTTCTTTCTCCACCTGCTCCTTCTCTGTATGTATATTATGTGTATATCTATCACCCTTTCTCTTCGCTTCTTTTTTTTTCTCAAAAGTCCTTCTTTCTCTCCATCCCACCTGACCCTATCACACTCTAAGTCTGCTGCTATCATACCCTTTCCCTTCATTTCCTCTTTCGTTCCCTTTCTTTTTTATATATATATATTATTTTATCTTATTTCATTATCATTTCACATTATCTTTACAATCTCTTACTCCCCCCCCCCCCCCCCNNCCCAACTCATCCTGTCATAATGAGTCCACAAATAGCCATAGGACCCACCTCGCTTGATAGCGAGTCGTTTAATCGCAACTTCCACATAACCAGAACATTCTCCTAACAATAGAATAGTTTGTTCTCGATAATGAAATCCTGGATAATCGCAGCTTCTCTTAATAACAACTTTATCTTTGCTCCCGAGGATTTGCCTGGGCCAATGGGGCAGATAAAACAGTTTGCGCACAGCCATGACAGCAAATATCTGGATAATCACAACTTCTTCCAACCGCAAGGTTCTCAAGGCCCCCGAGGAATTGCCATTAAACGGAGCTAAGAGTATGTTTAAGATCATGACAAGGAATACCTGGTATCTCTTGGACGATTGATTGATCAGGGTTCGGGTTTGGACACCCGAAAAAGAAAAAAAAACGCAAAGACAATAAGAGGATAGAAAATAGGAAAAGGAAAAACAGAAAAAAATGTCTGAAAAACCTTCGCCTCCGCGAACGATCTTCAGACCGGAAGCCGAAAAACTGGGCCAGACAGAGGGGGGAAGATGGCGGATCCACTTAGAACAATAACTTCCGATCGTTTCGGCCGGGTAAAATAGGTCAGATTGTAAACATCGCCATCTTCTAGTTGATAATTTCGATTATTATGTAGACTATTACGTTTGCCGTTTAACCGTGATTAATATAGAGAGAATTGCCAATTAGTGTGAGTGTGTAATTGTTTCAACATAATCGCAATTTTTCGAAAGTAAAGAAGAGTTGTGATTAAGCGAATTTACGATGATAGACCTATAAAATGTCTGGAACATGTCATTTAACGGCCTGTACAAAACCTTGTTTCCAGGGTATTCTGATAAACTCACGAAGAGAGTTACATGATAGTTTTGCTTGCTTCTAATTAAGAGGGGGCAAACAAACGAAGTATCGCATAGTTAAACGGCCACTTTTCAGGAAAAGAAATAAAAGCGATTATCCGTTTGAATTCCGTGTGGTAGGAAGATGTTGCCTTGGGGTAAAATAAATGAAACCCACCCTGCATCAGTGTCGTTTATCGTAATTTTCCGTGTAAGCTGAACAGTCTCATGTCTGTATCATTCAGAGATTTTCGATTAGTTATTACGGTAGTTTAGAAACAAGCATTTCAAATATGGCTTAGATTATTGGAAGACACATTATCAAATTTGTTATTTTTACATTCACTCGAATTGCAATAATCTTGAAAGTAAATATAATGTCGTAACATCTTTAATATCTGGTGAACTCAAGTACATATTTCGCTTACTTTGACTGTTACGCGTAAGCCTTTTTGGCTCAGTATGCTCAGCTCAGCCTTTGTTACATATTATATCTTGGTACAAAATTATCATGTTCAAGTTCAAGTTTGTTTAGGCCGAAGCCAATCACATTACAATACATACCAACAGTTCAGAAAGTATGAAAAAGAGGAAATAAAAAACAACGACAACAAAAAACAAAAACAAATTGTTTAAAAAAGGAATACTCATACATTTGTACCTATCTGCCAAAGTTGATAATTTGCAAGGAGATGCACAGTTTTACATGCCAATTTTGTAGCTTTTATCGTATTGCCAGATACGAAAGTTTGGTCGTGCCCTTATTAGTGAATGACCTTGGGCCATCGTATAGTACAGTATCGGTCTATAACTCTATAATTAATATTACTATAAAGGCTGCAGTGTATATGCGCGCAGATGTGGAGCGGTTGTTTGTTTCACACCAGTATGCCTGCAAATTTGCGGGCACATATTGTGTGAGTCCTCTTACAAAATTGTGGTTCCCTAAGTTCATTCTAGGCCTATATTCTCTTTACGATATATTTAGTTTGAAATGATGAGTACTGGCCTATGGTTTAACAAAAGTTTGAAATATGAATTTAAACTCGTAGCGAAAGGAGAGAGGAGCAAAAAAACAGCTGTGGCTCTGAAATGGACGAAAAAAAAATCTGCTACCGCGCTACTAGTATTAGCTACCACGCGAATCTGAAGTCTAGTCGAGTGTAGGTGGGAAGACAGATAGTCTTTAGGGGCCATAAAAATCTCCCACAGCGTGAGCTCATTACTGGCCCCCTCTAGGGGTCCTGACAATGACAAAGTTGAAAACCCCTTGGACTAGGCCAACTAGCGACACGAGAAGGCACGACGCACACCCAGGCGGCCTGGAGGCCAAAACTGGGTCAAGCTGAGTAAAGTAATATTGACAGTCTACGAGCGGTGTTACAGAGGCTTGGGTGTAATGTAGGTCAATACTGGCGACAGTAGGTGGTGGTGGCGGTGGCGGTGGTTGTGACTGTTGTGATGATGATGATGATGATGATGGTAATGATTGTTGTCAATATTAGATTTTAAAAGACTTAGTGTTTATCTTAACAGCGATAAAGGCAGAGATTGTGAAGTGGTTGGTAATGGTGGTGGTGGTGGTGGTGGTGGTAATAATGTAGCAGTAGTAGTAGTAATAATAGTAGTTGTGGTGGTAGTAGTGATAGTAGTAGTAGTAGTAGAAGCAGTAATAGTCGTAGTAGCAGTAGTAACATTAGAAGCAGCAACAGTAGTAGTAGTAGTAGTAGTGACCGCAGTAGTAGTAGTGTAGTAGTAGTAGTAGTAGTAATAGTAGTAGTAACAGAAGAAATAGCAGTAGTAGTAGTAGTAGTAGTAGTAGTAGTAGTAGAAGTAGTAATGTAGCAGAAGTAGAAGCAGCAGTACTCGTTGTTGTAATAGGCTAATAGCGCTACCATAATAGTACGAGAAGTATAAGTAATTGCAGTAGTATCGAGTACAATTAATCCAGAGAAAAAGTATTTTAAGACTGGTGCAGACTTGGAATATGTAGGTTTTTTAAAAAACATTAAAATCAAGGACTCGCAATTCTGACAGAGTTATGTTTGGGGACAGAGTTATGTTTAGGGACAGAGTTATGTTTAGGGTTACTGATAAACAATCGTTGTGACTGAAAAACAGAGCTGCGAAGTGGATGAAAAAATGGGTGTCGATTAGAATGGTTTAGCCCCATGAAATAGAGTTTTTTTTCTTTATAGATTTTCAGAAAGGTCAATGGCCTCATCTGCCCAGTGGCTAATCCGGCCTTGAGAATAGCCAAAACTTCAGGCTTACACGAAATGGACTAATTAATAATATATAACATTGCGAGGTACATAACAAAGCTCATTGTCCAACGTTTATGTCTCCCAATGTAGTAGGTACGACAGTCGTAGGCGAGTGTCCACTGAGAATGACTGTCCGCATTCTATAAAGGGTATAAAGATGCCGATATCTTTTTTTTCACTGCTGGCTATTTAAGGTGAACACCCCTCATCTACTTATCAAGGGATCCCATGACAAAATACTTTCCATACATATTAACTCTTCCTTCATGTTTTAACACCTAGTAAAATGCTCCAAGACCAATTAGATTTTGAGAACTTTGATGGTGAATAAGGCTTTCTAATAGTTTAGGCCTTTTTACACAGTGAACAGGATAACCTTACCCATCTAACAACAACGACACAGCAAATGTTCACTTCAGTGGCTAAACCTCACCTATTCTAAGTCTACAAAAAGGTATTAAAATTTGCACCTATCTAAACCTTTGAAATTTAAAAACCCAACCCTGTCAGCCCCCCTCCTACCCCCCACCCCCCCCNCCATGACCAATTTATTCTGATTTTATAGGGAGTATTATAAATTTGCGTACCCTTATGCCAGGTGCTATTGCCATCTTTAAACCAAAAGAGTTTAGTAGAATGTCCCAATAGGAACCAGTGTCCGTAGCCTCTCGTTGAGATTGTCCCAAGTAAAAGACTCGGCCTTGAGACACTCACTCTAGGCCGGCTCTCATCCCTTCCACACCGGTCTTAAACCCACTTCTTAAGAAGAGAAGAGAACAAACACGGATTTTCAACCATTGCGGAGATGTTCAATAACAATTCAAAGTATCGACCTGCAGCAAGGTTATGGCGTTATCTGTGCTCAGAACAAAATGGGTTCAGCCTTCATAATCAGCCTGCAGTCTCTGTACATTACTATCTTGTTTGTATTTGTCCGGTGGTTTTATCGTTGTTGAAGACTGAAAACGTCTTGTATTGTTACGTCATGGGGTTTGCAAGATGCTGATGCGCTGTTCCAACGCCATTTTTTTTTTGTACTGGTGTGTGCGTCTTGGCAGCAGCTGAGGAGTAAAGTTGGTTTGGAAATTTGGATGGTGGAGGGGAGGAGAGGGGCGGGTGAATGATTGGATAATACAACAAAAACATCTACAGAAGGGACAAAAGAAAAGTTTAACGTCAAAAAACAAAATTAATAAATGCCATCCCATGCAACCATGCCAATCACATTGAAAACCTTAGGATGTTGGCGGCCACGTTTGTCGACTAACCAATGTGATCGCAATCTAATTTTGTCCGTGCTTTAGTTGGAAGTAATCAATGCTGACTTCACACTATCCGCCATTTTGTCAGGCAGTCAGTTTGACTGCTTGCCGTTGACAATCCCGTAACAGACATAATCTCACATAGAGACTTCCGGAGGTGTTGCCGCAGAATGTCGACTTCAGTGAAACAAACTGATGAAAGAACGACCAAAAGAAAAAAAAAAAGCCAAATCAGTTCATATATAAACCTGGAAGTGAGCGATCCCAAGAGGTGACAGTCAATTAAAGTTGGTTTTTTTTACCATCCTGGTTACCAAGATACACAATATCCGTGAGCCTATCAGATTCAAGCTGGAAATTATAGACGAAAATGGCTCAATCCAACGTGCACTGACAAAAGGACTCATCTTGGTTTTAATGCCAAAATAACTTTTTGAAAGACTGATCCACGTCAGCCAATGAAAGCTGGTCTCCCACTTCCGGGTTCGTTAGGCGCAGTTGCGCACCGTGTCTGTGGGACACTTAGATTGAAACCGCAACTTATCGAAGAATCTGATTAAATGCTGCGATTTGATAATCATTTGCTTTCATTGTCTGCCACTGGTGGTTCCTTCTCAGTTCATTTATCATTCATTGATTTCTTTGATTTATTACCTAAAGATGATCTCCTTCACATTTCCTTAGCAATACTCGCCAATTAAATATGTTATTCAATGTCAGGCAATATAAAATGTTTGTGATCTTTGCTTATAACACGGCAGCGGCACGCTGTGCTCCCCTAGGAGTTGAGGAAGTTACTGAATGTTTGGCCTGCTTGGGTAATAATCTTAGAAAATCGGGTGTGCAGGCATTTCCTGGTTTCGGGACTTCTAAATCTCATGATTACTATTATAGTCAACTCCGCTTAATCTCAATTTCTCAGAAGCACGAAAAAAAAAATCAATTAAAAGGAATTCCTATTGATCAATGACTTTTATAGCAATAAAGCATTTTGTTATGTGACAAATTAATGCTGCAACAAAGCGGAAGTTGTGATTATTAAGTTGCGGAGTAGACTGTCTTATTTGAGAGCTTTCGCATTAACAATGGGATTCTCTCTTAAGNTCGCGTGAGCGGGCATTAGCCTGGATATGAGACTTATAAACCCCATTATTATTATAATAACTGTTGCCGCAGAATGTCGACTCGAGTGTAACAAACTGATAAAAGAACGACCAAAAGAAAAAAAAAAAAGCCAAATCAATTCATATATAAACCTGGAAGTGAGCGATCTCAAGAGGTGACAGTCAATGAAAGTTGTTTTTTTTTATATCCTGGTTACCAAGATACACAATGTCCATGAGCCTATCAGATTCAAGCTGGAAATTATAGACGAAAATGGCTCAATCCAACGTGCTCTGACAAAAGGACTCATCCTGGTTTTCATGCCAAAATAACTTTTTGAAAGACTGATTTACCTCAGCCAATGAAAGCTGGTCTCCCACTTCCGGGTTCATTAGGCGCAGTTGAGCATCGTGTCTGTGAGACACTCGGATTGAAACTGCAACTTATCGAAGAATCTGATTAAATGCTGCGATTTGATAATCATTTGCTTTTATTGTCCGCTACTGGTGGTTCCCTTCTCTCATTCATCGATTTCTTTGATTTATTACCTAAAGATGATCTCCTTCACATTTGCTTAGCAATACTCGTCAATTAAATATGTTATTCAATGTCAGGCAATATAAAATGTGTGTGATCTTTGCCTATAACACGGCAGCGGCACGCTGTGGTCCCCTGGGAGTTGAGGAAGTTACTGATTGTCTGGCCTGCTTGGGTAATAATCTTGGAAAAACGGGTGTGCAAGCATTTCCTGGTTTCGGGACTTTTAAATCTCATGATTACTATTATCGGCAACTCCGCTTAATCTCAATTTCTCAGAAGCACCAAAAAAAAAATATCAATTGAAAGGAATTCCTTTTGATCAATGACTCTTATAGCAATAAAGCATTTTGTTATGTGACAAATTAATGCTGCAACAATGCGGAAGTTGTGATTATTAAGTTGCGGAGTAGACTGTCTTATTTGAGAGCTTTCGCATTAACAATGGGATTCTCTCTTAAGCATCACATTAGTGCTTCGGTGCCGAATACACCTTTAGTAGCGTTCAACATGCAGAATTAACGCAACTGTTACGATGGTAAGAGATCCTATCGTTAACGCGCAAGCTCTCAATAGTTTACTACATGTAGTATTATTATCAATATTTTTATATTTTATCAATACCTTGTCTTCATAACCTAACCCTCGCACGGATAGATTTCTTCCCTCTCCAGTCTTCCACTTCCTCTCCAGATCTCTTGTCAGCCGCTGTACACCAGGCAACATCTATGTTAATTCCTTCTTTTTAGGCCTTGCTCTGATCGGATTTCACCCCAGTACAAGCCTTCTTCGTCCTACAACATTGATTTGATGTCACACGTCCACAGGGGCGGCGCTATGGGAATCGCGAAGATGGGGTTGGGGTGGGGGAGGGGAGGGGGCAGAACACTGCAGGCGAATCTTGTCACCGTTTGTTTTTCTTCTTCTTTCTTGATTTCCTCGCACATCATGCAGCCATCGTTTTCCTCATGAGGATCTACTGTATAACAGCGTGGCCGAATGGTTAGCGTACTGGAACCAGGTTCAAGAGGCCATAGGTTTGATTCTTGCCATAGTTCCAATGTAAACTCCTTTGATGTCACGGTCTTTTCTCATTTTCCTGACTCCATCGTCTATCAAATTGATACCTAACTGTGAGCAGAAAATATTATAACTGGTGATCAGCACATATAAATATCAGCTGTGACAGAACTTTAACTTTATACATAACACTAAAAATATGTGACTGACTGACTGACTGACTGACTGACTGACTGACTGACTGACTGACTGACTGACTGACTGGCTGGCTGTCTAGCTAGCTGACTGGCTGACCGACTAGCTGGCTGGATTTGCATTTAACTTTATACATAACACTAAAAATATGTGACTGACTGACTGACTGACTGACTGACTGACTGACTGACTGACTGACTGACTGACTGACTGACTGACTGACTGGCTGGCTGGCTGTCTAGCTAGCTGACTGGCTGACCGACTAGCTGGCTGGATTTGCATGTCCGGTACAGACATTCACACCGTTTAATGTAGAGGTTTCAAATGTGGGCAGTCATCGCGAAATGAGAAGGAATAATCACTGCGACATGACACTGAGTTGGCCCTAGTTGACCCATGGAACCCCAGGGGATTTAGAGAGACTCTCTTTTGTGCATTGAACCTAGAAAATGAGGGTATGCAGTCACGCGACAGCAACAGGCAGGGCTGGCTGACAGCATGCTTGCCAGTCACCAGTCGAGAAGTGCATAAGTCACCAGTCGAGAAGTGCATAAGTCACCAGTCGAGAAGTGCATAAGTTACCAGTCGAGAAGTGCATAAGTTACCAGTCGAGAAGTGCATAAGTTATCAGTCGAGAAGTGCATACCATTGCAAACCAGAGTTGCTAAACTGGCGTTATGAGGGCAACTTTCACGACAGATCTGATTGCAATAATTTTTTCTTTAAGAAAGACACACAAGAAATCGTTGCTGGGATGCAACAATTCCGTAACTCATATATATCCCATAAAGGCACCTGCGGCAAAATGCAGCAATGCTCTGAAATGTGTGTGGATGTGGCATGGGTTTTGGTTGCCACTTAACCCCCTGTTAAGCTCCTAAGTCTTTCGCGGGGAGCTACTAAATACCACAACTAGTTATTATTTATTTCACTTCATAACTACTGTGCCTGTATCGTCCATGAAGATTATAACGATTTTGTTGTCGTAGATGACTCTGGAGACAATATGGAAGAAGGATTATATGTCAGTAGTCTGTTCCTAATAACGCTATTGAAATTTGCTTTTTAGTCTGATATCTATCTATCTATCTATCTATCTATCTATCTATCTATCTATCTATCTATCTATATCTATCTATCTATCTATCTATCTATCTATCTATCTATCTATCTATCTATCTACTTGTATGTCTTTCTGTCTGTCTGTCTGCCTGCCTGCCTGTCTGTCTGCTTGTCTGTCCGTCTAATCAGCAAGGGAACAAAAATCACAACAGAGATTCGTTGAAAAAGCTGAGAGTGCAAGTGCACTAAGGATGTTATCATTAATATGCGTGTACTGAACGTCATTAGAAAGTATCGAATATTTCTGTGATGACCACTCTCAAACTTTATACATACCTTTAATATCCCATTCCCCCATGCACGACCGCCGCATCATCTTCATCTTCATCATTATTGTTATCATCATCATCATCATCATTATCATCATCACCACTGTCATTGTGGGTTTGTCAGGTTGTCCGTATACATGTACTTTCTAATGGCGTTCAATTTATTCGTAATTATATATGACTTTCTCACATTAAAAGATTTTTGAAATATTACGGTTTGGCTCTGAGCGTTGAAAAAAAAAAGAAGAAGAAGAAAAAAGATGCACAGCCGCGCACATCAGGCAGTGTGTGAGCACGTTTGGGAGTGAAAGGGATTTAACGTGGCAGACAGCGCCAAATGTGGTATATCTACAATAACATGTAGTTATAGAACATTGCGCAAGACACACACAAAGACCTTGGACGGGAAAAACAACAAGGGAATCAAGTCAGTGTTTCAGGCAGGGGCGTCGCCGTGGTGGGGACAGAGGATAGTGGGCGGTGAGGGTGGTGGGGAGGAGGAAGAGGAAGAAATGGAGAGAGAAAGAGAAAGAGAGAGAGAATGCTGATTTGTGTGGCATGAAATTGAGGGCTCTGAAGTTTTTCTTTCAAGTTTGTGGACAGAAAAGAAAGATTCTTCGTTGCAAAGTATACTAGCAAAGTCAAAGAGAAGAATAGGGGGAGGGGTTCGTATAGCATTTTATATCTTAGCTCTGGAGCTTCAAGGCTGGCTGCCGCCGCACCTGGAAATTTGTGTACATTTTTTTTTTGTATATGAAATAAGCTACATGCACAAACACACACGCACGCGCGTATTTGCCTCACTGTGACAAGATACTCCTCTCCCTCGCATACGCACCCCTACTCACACACACACACGCCCGCGCGCGCGTGTTCACACACACACACACACACACACACACACACACACACACACACACACGCACGCATGTACGCACGCACGCACACTGCACTTCCAGAAGCACGCGCTTATAAAAATAATAAAAAAAAACACACACACTCGGGCAAACCCTACAAACTACAAACTACAAACACGCGCGCATTTTTCTCGTGGCTTGCGAAAGACCAGCGACACACAACCAGTGTTCAGCGATCGTCTTTACGCATGTGTATAGTAATATGCAGTCTGGTGACACTAAAGATACAAACAGCATCTTCACAATAGAAATAGAAGTCGCTTTATTTCATAATGCATTCAGTATGAACAAATGAGTCACACGTAAGTACTGCATGTTTCAAAGATAATGGAGTAACTATTTCGACATGCTCTTGAATTACATGGTATGAATGTTTTTCATGATATATCTGTCAGGACAAGAAGGATAAAATAATATTTTTTTGTACTTCGTATAAGAATGTGAAATGAATGACAAAATATAATGCATATTTAATTAGTGATCATTTGAATGCTGTTATTTTGTGTGGGTGTGAAGACGTTTTCTTATTCTTTCTTTGTTTTGTCGTAAACTTGAGGATTATTCTTGCTTGCACAATTCTCAGTTGTTTCTGGAATCAAATGCACTCGCAGAGACCGCACAGACTATTCACTTTATGTAATAATCCGAGGTATCTCTGTCTGTGGAGCAGTGAGTTCGAGTGGTTACGGAGTTGGGCACACGATGTAAAGGTTATGGGTTCGGTTCCCAACTATGATCATGTTATAAATGGGTTCGGTTCCCAACTATGATCATGTTGTAAATGGGTTCGGTTCCCAACTATGATCATGTTGTAAATGGGTTCGGTTCCCAACTATGATCATGTTGTAAATGGGTTCGGTTCCCAACTATGATCATGTTGTAAATGGGTTCGGTTCCCAACTATGATCATGTTGTAAATGGGTTCGGTTCCCAACTATGATCATGTTGTAAATGGGTTCGGTTCCCAACTATGATCATGTTGTAAATGGGTTCGGTTCCCAACTATGATCATGTTGTAAATGGGTTCGGTTCCCAACTATGATCATGTTGTAAATGGGTTCGGTTCCCAACTATGATCATGTTGTAAATGGGTTCGGTTCCCAACTATGATCATGTTGTAAATGGGTTCGGTTCCCAACTATGATCATGTTGTAAATGGGTTCGGTTCCCAACTATGATCATGTTGTAAATGGGTTCGGTTCCCAACTATGATCATGTTGTAAATGGGTTCGGTTCCCAACTATGATCATGTTGTAAATGGGTTCGGTTCCCAACTATGATCATGTTGTAAATAGGTTCGGTTCCTGGACCATGCTCATGTTGTAAGTGCCGTGGGAAAGCATTGTATTCACATTTTCCTTATCCCACCCTTCTGCAAAATGGGTACCTGGCTATAGACAATGGAAGATATTCTTAGAATGCTCGTGATCAGCGTCTGTAAACGACAGCGACATTACAAGCTGCCTAGAGAGTCGTAGAGTGATCAGGCCTGCTGGGGTAATAATAATGTGATGTCGCGTGAGCGGGCATTAGCCTGGATACGAGTCTTATAAACCGCATTATTATTATTATTATTATAATTATTATCATTACTCTCTGATATCAAATTTATTCACGGACTCGACCGTCTCACATCTTCGAAACAATGGAACAGATCACTCTCATTTATTATGCATGCACGCTCTCAGCACACAACACTCATCATGGCAGGATCCACGGGTAAGCTTGTATATGATGTCCTCTCTGTGCTCTGAAACAGGATTAAGTTATGTTTCACGCTTTCAAGAAAACGCAGGAGAAACATTTTATGGCACAGCAAAATGGAGTCAAATTGTATTCTTGCAACTGCAGTTTTGGTGAGAGAACGCTGACGAATTTTAAGTCTTTAATTAAGCTAGAACAAGCTAGAACTTATAAACAGCATGGTACCATACCTTTGTTCTAAAATGGCTCTTAGCTTAGTCTACCATACCATCTTGACTAGTTTCATTCATAGTGAGAAGGGCACCCAGCAGAACATAGAGCTCTGCCAAGGCAAAGCTTTAAATTCAAGAACAAATGAGGTTGATAGTCTCTTTAGGAGCACTCTGATTGGTTGGCTACCACTCCCGCAGATACCTGAATCAATGGTAGCGGAGAATATAATGCACATGGGTCATCTGTTTACGATGCATTATAAACGAAATTAGAGAAGCAAGATTTACAGGTCGTCACAACGTCATACCACATGATAGTATTCACTATTGTGAAATATCTGTTTCACAATGGAGTTTGTTTTGCAAATTGCCAAGGGTCTGTAAATAATCATCAGGTAACTGATGCATCTTAATTCATCTGGCACTAGGGGCGGATGTAGTCGCTCTAACCACTATTCAGATATTATGCCAACGTCGGGTTATCTCGTCACGCGCTGTCCAAAAGAGAGAAGAGCACACCGGACAGACATGACTGGTATCAAAGGGGTCAGGCGGCACGTAACACAGTAAGGCAATAACAGGGAATATTGCTCTGACACGACCAGGTCGCAGGAAGGCTTAGCTCTTTGTAAACTATACCTCACAGAAATGGTCAACGAGAATGTCCCCTACAATGTCCAATGTACATTTTAAGGGAAAGACACAAGCAACGGGAGGGTGGATATGAAAAGAAACCAGAGAATGGAAAAATGATGTTAAAATTTATTGAGAGCTTGCGCATTAACGATAGGATCTCTTACCATCGTAAGAATTTCGGCACCGATGCACTTATATAAGTCTTATGATGGGGGAGAAATCCCATAGTTAAAGCGCACGTTCTCAAAAAGTGCAGTGTTCCGATATTTGGACACATTGTTTTAAAGCTATGTTGTGAAAAAGTTGTCCCTGGTGACTTAAAACGAATGACAATAATCCAGAGACTTTTATATAGAAAATTTTGTATTCCGATGCTGGACATTTCATGGTAAAACGATAAAACGTGTTTCGAAAAAATGGATGCGTCTGTATTCCACAAGCCAGTCTCTAGGTTTCTGTTTCTGTTAAATACATAATAATACACACATAACATCATCTCTGTGAGATGATAATTATGACATTTGCATTGTTTTGACTTGCACTATAACAGCCCACGCTCAATGTTTCTTGTTTGTCGTATGATTGCTGTGAATTTCGTAATAAATAATTTTTAAAGGTAAATTACAGCGATTCAGTATCGTCCTCACCTTGATATTCAAATGGTATGAGTTTTTGTTTTTCTTGTCGTCTACATAGAAGTCTTTATTTGTTTCGTTTTTTTCTTCTTCTTCCAGAGCATCTTCTTCAATTACTGCTACTACCTAACAGTTTCACTATTGTCAGTACTAAATCTATCAGTAGCGCGGATAATCTTGTTCTATATATTAACTACTATTGCCTTCAATTACTACTACTGTTACCTCTTCTACCTTTACTACTTCTACGCTTTTTCTACTATTGCCACTACTATTATTGCTATTACTTCTACTTGTGCTTTTACATCTACTGTCATTTGAGAACTTGCGCACAAACTCCCACTACTACTACTACTACTACTGCTGCTACTACTACTACTACTACTACCACTACTACTACTATTACTATTGTTACTACTACTACTACTGCTGCTACTACTACTACTACTACTACTACTACTACTACCACTACTACTACTACTATTACAACCACTATTACAACTATAACCTATTGTTGTTTATCCTCCTGCTCCTCTTCCGCCGTTTTCTTCCTCTATCTTCCTCTTGTCCATTAATCTCTTCCTCCTCTAATCCTTCTTCCCTTTTTTCCACCTTCCTCCACTTTTGCGAACGAATGCTATTTGCATGTTCATTAGGCCTATGCTCGTAACAGTTGAGACGCCTTTATAAATTTATAATTTACTGACTCTAAACCTCACAGAAGCTTGTGGGCGTCAGAGAAAAAATCACTCCATCTCATTGGCTGGATTAAGTATTTCGCAAGTTATCTTTCATCTTAAAAGGGTAATTTCTCAGCATACATACCGATGCTGTCCCATTGAAGCAACATTATGCGTTCTTATTTAAAAGATTTACGAGGTATGCTAGCTAAGTAGCTTCATCAGGCTATTGAGAAAGACAAAAGAACAAAATTCAGTTAACAAGTATATTTTTTTGGTGCTTATAATCAGAATAGGAAGCTTTATTTCGTTTTTCAGTTTTGGAGAAGGTGGTTACTTTAAGCGGTAGTTGATGATTAAAGTTTTATTGGTGACGACAGCAGGGTTGCTGCCATTGCTGTTGTTATTTATGCTGGCTGCTGTCACAAGTGCTGTCACCTGCTGTCGAGCATGATGCCGAAGTTTGAGGCGGATACAGTTGTTTATGGCATTGTTAGGCTTGCTTTCTTTTAAAAATTAATTTCGCCTTACTTTTGTGAGTTGAGTGACGAAATAACCCCCTGCAATTATTTTGTTAAAGCCCTTCGATCCGTCCTTGTTTTTCAAAATTTTTCTGTAGCTTATGTATTAAGTTTGTGTTATTGGCCAAGAGTCTAATAAAGATTTAGAATTGAATTGGATTAGTTTGCAGGAGCCAAATTGTGAAAGCCTTTTTGAATCATTTAATAAAATGTTCTCCTCGAACCACAAGAACTTTCCGAGATGGCCAAGGCCAGTCCGCAGGTCTGGTGCCATTACTGTGTTCATATTATAATTATACTGTGTATGGGGGGAGGGGGTGGCTTTTAAAAGGGTTAAACGTTTGGTATTCTTTTGCAGACCACAGGCCTATTAGATGGTGCAACTGTACGGTTTGGGGAATATTTGCAAGAGAGTCTTTGAAACATTCGTGTCAGAGATTATACCATTTAATTTGTGTCATGGATTAATTAGGAAAAAACACAGGGTCATGTCCTGTTTGGTGATATATCATGAAAAAAAGGACACTTGGAAGTCATAGTTCAAGTGTGGCCCAGTTCTTTTAGAGTGTCAGGAAGTCAAAGGGCCGAAACATTTGATAGACAGGGGTATCTTTCTCCGAGGATCTTCTGTTGCCTCGCTCTCCGAGTAGGAGAGTTTCCTATTTATTTGTTTGTTATCCGTGTTAAAATACAACGCCATATTCTACATGAAATAACGTTGGAGGTGAGTGAAATTGTATATAAAACTTTCAGCAACATGAAGACCCTCAGCTCCTCATGAAATTGTTATATTTTTATATTTTTCAATTCACACATGAGTCCTGATACCATCATCAAAACGGGCTGAAAATCCTAAAAACTGAATGTTAAAAATTGCATATGGGCCAATCTGTATACCTTATACATTGATATAGTCAAGATTTTTTTTTTAATCTGTTGCAAGTTTGATGGTGAGATATATGACCTGGTGACAACCAAAAAGAACCTCCTATCTCACCTGTGATAAACCATTTCTTATGAAGGATTTCGAGGCAGAATGCAAAGCACGTTGTCTTAAATATGTTGAAGAAAACTTACAAACACATTAAAAAGATGACTTTTGTCCTGCAGGGCGCGGAACAATGACTGTTTCAAGGGGAAAAAATGTCTTGAATTGTCTTGTCTTGTCTTGTCTTGTCTTGTCTTGTCTCGTCTTGTCTTGTCTTGTCTTGTCTTGTCTTGTCTTGTCTTGTCTTGTCTTGTCTTGTCTTGTCTTGTCTTGTCTTGTCTTGTCTTCAAAGTGGTTCAGCCGACAGCCTCAGGGGCTGGACCACAGTTAGATCGTGATCATAGGTGTACTTATTTTCTGCAAAGAGGATTCAGGGGCGGTGGGGAGGGGGGGATAGAGAGTGTAAACCCCCAGCTGTTGGTGTGCTGCTCCACTGCCCAGCCATGCTGTTCAGCCACGGTGGCATTGAGAACGGTTAACGAATCGTTAACGTCATGCCTATAGTCTCCTTTCCAGTGGGGCCTGTAGATGTTGAATTTGAGTGCTGGATAGAATGGATTGATAACTGATTGGCGAGTGAATTATTGATTGATTGATTGATTGATTGATTGATTGATTGATTGATTGATTGATTGATTGATGTACTAATTGGTTGGTTGATTTCTTGATTGATTAAGTTTTGTATAATATTTAATCAGTTTATCGTTATTTATCGTTATGTATGCCCATACACCACTTTGTAGTTTTGGGCTTTTCCCCGATAAACCGTGTTCAACCTTGTTCCATTAGACCTAATTTCTTAAATCTGTATGATGGTCAAGGCAACTTTAAGTCATATTCTTTTTTTTTAACCTGCACCACACAAATAAGGAGACAAAAGTACAGTACATTTCTGAAGTCAGATTCGGATACGACTAAATTCCGAACTAGGAAACACTGCGTACGGTTACTTTCTCCCCCGTCACTTCTTTTGTGCCAATCTGGCAAGTCATCAAAATGCCGATGACCTCTTCTGCGAATCTTGTGACCAAAACAGATTTCATCTTCAGAATTGCCGCAAAGACAATTAATAAATATAGACTATTCGGTACGGGTTTTCGAGGTGTCATTGAAATTATGGCTAATGAGTGGCGGCTGAAAATATACCTATAAAGCTGTTTTGAGTCAAATCTGAAATAGACTTAACCCCGGGTGTACCGTGTGGCATTATATTTTCTGGTTTCGTGTGTAATACTAATTGGACAAACCACCACATCTTCTTGACTAGGTGACATTTTCCACTAGGATAAGCTATCTCAAAAATGGCCAAGACAGTTAATTCAAACATTGCCCTTGTGGGATCTTAAAAGGTTGACCTTATGAGAAGATCATATATTATTAAGGTGACGTGGAGGTTGAGGGTACAATTGCTCTAAATTTGTCATCGAATTACCGCAAAACCACAATTCTCATATTATATACTTGACAATTTTCTTGATAGTGTGTTTAGTTCCAATGCCAATACGGAATTAGATAATTCGTGCTGTAAAATATCTTTTTGTCTATTAGCTTAGATGAATGTCAATCTATCCTCTCCCTTCTCTTCTCCTTCCCTCACACACACACACACACACACACACACACACACACACACACACACACACACACACACACACACTACTTCTTTTTTACCTCCACGTCACAAATATTTTTTCTCTTCCCAAAGAGAGGTGGTTCACTTTAGACATTGTGGCTTCGTGTCTCAATAGGAATACGGATATGAAAAATATGAGAACAACTTTGGAAACGTCTATAATCAACAGAATAGAATAATGACGAAGGAGGAGCATACGATGGCGGCCTATTTAATTTAATAATACTAGCTTTGTTTCCAGGCTTTTCTGGAGAACATTTTTAATGATCTTTACTTGCATTATGAAACACTGTCCTTGTTCTCGACCTTCCGGAAAATTCTGCTGCTGCGCCGTTCGCGGATGGAGCGGCTCTGTGATTACTTCTATTTACGAATGGTTTGGTATTGCATTTCAGGAAGATATATTTAGAAATTAGGACACGACGAATGAGGCAAGTGTGTATCTTTGCTGGTATAGGTGTGTGTGTGTGTGTGTGTGTGTGTGTGTGTGTGTGTGTGTGTGTGTGTGTGTGTGTGCGCGCGCATGGTCGCAGAAGAGAGTAATGTTAAATAATAAGACAATAGAAGAATTGTTGTTATTTTGTCTTGTATAGAGTAACCGATTTACAAGAGGAAGACGATGCGTTAGTGATGAATGAATGAATGAATGAATGAATGAATGAATGAATGAATGAATGAATGAATGAATAAGCAGAAGCGACCCATGTAATATAATTTTAAGAAGACCATGTTAATATGATAATAAATGAGTGAGTGAGTGAGTGAGTGAGTGAGTGAGTGAGTGAGTGAGTGAGTGAGTGAGTGAGTGAGTGAGTTAGTGAGTGAGTGAGTGAGTGAGTAACTGAGTGAGTGAGTAACTGATTGAGTAACTGAGGGAATGAGTGAGCCCGTGAATGAGTGAACGAGCGCGTGAGCAAGCGGGCGAATTGCTGCAAGAGTGAATAAATAATTGAGTAAATAATTGACGAAGTGAAAGAGTGAGTAAGTGAATGATAGACGGGTGACAATGGGGAGGAAATGGAATGAGCTACAAGACCACAAGGAAGGCATTGTTTCTCACAACCTCACAAATGTGTCCCCAGCATTGTAGTTGTTTTTTTTTTGTGACTGCCGGTCGCACCAGAACGCGTCAAAAGAGATGTACTTCGATTAGATAATAACGTTGTCTTTAAACATACCCAGAGGGCCTCATCAGCATTTTTAAAAAATGATTGTAATGATACACAATCACCCCTTTTCAACGCCTTCTATTACCCCACCCTCGTCTTCACTCCTGATCCTTTCCACTCTTCCCACTGCACCCTACCCCTCTATCCCACCCCACACCCCTTCAGCACTCTCAAGCTTTTCATTTATGTAACATCACTGCGTCTCTATAACTCTTGTGTGTCTCTGTTCTCTTACTCCCCGAGCTACATTCTCCCCTCCTCCCCAGCCTCATTTCGACTCCTTATTTCAGCATCCCCTCCTCTCTCCTTATTTTACAGCATAGACCATAGTTTGGTTTGACACGCACCAAACTTATAATATATATAGTTCTCCTTTTTAAAGCGATAAAACTGCCCAGCCCGTCTCGTTCTACAACACAGATCAGGCCCTCAGCTAATACGTAGTTATTCTCATCTTTCCAACTCCTTTTTCTCCCTAGAAAAAGTCGAGTGCATTAAAGAGTTATCACATAAATATGATTATCTCCCTTGCGTGTCTCTAACTTCCGGTGAGGATGCAGGGTGGTTAACTCTTTTTTACCATCTGTACAGTCCTCACTACTATCTCAAAACTCCTCAAGAAAATGGGAACGGTTGCAGTTAAAAAGATTTGCCATGATCGGGCGACTTTATAATAAAGAATACAGTATTGACCTGAACATGTTGTGAGGAAGCTGAAATTGCGATTAAGTGATACAGACTGTAATAATATGATATTGGCCTACAAAAGCCGCAGAAAATCACAATGATTATTATTGTTTATAATCATTGATAATGGTTATAATGCTCAATATTATCGCGTTTAAAGGTTTGGTTCTGCAACCAAAGGGGGGGGGAATGGGGGGCTTTGAACCCGGGGTCTCCCGCATGCCAAATTACCACCTGTGCAGTCATACGACACTGCAATAAAACCCATACAAAGAGTGACAGGCACACGCACAACTTCTTCAACCTGACACAATCCACCCGCAACAACAACTGAAATATTCTGACTGATTCATAGTTTTGAGTTGAGAATGGAGAATGAAAACACCCCAGGTATAACATTAAAAGCGAAAAAAATTAAACAGGCAGGGCAAGATGAGAACGGTAATGATAGTGGTGTTCCGAACCTCGTAAGTGCTATTTAATGAGATATCTACAAACATAATCGTGCGATTTTTTGTGGAGTGGGAAAAAAATGCTGAATTCTCTTTCAATAAAAAAAAAAAAATCAGTGACGTGGCAATGTGCCACGTGGCTCTGGATGTTGCAATAGCGGTTTTTTTTTTTTTTACTTTCTTCACTTTTCCTTTTGACTCATACCATGCCATTCATCAAAGTTCAAAGATCATCTTGATCATGGCAGAAACTGCTAAATCTGGGGATATCGTTGAAGGTCTATAATGTCATTAATACTATAATGGTGATGATAGTGGTTAAATCTGGGGGTTGGGGTACTACATGTCTTCGTCTCACCACGAACTCGCTTAGAAATTCTAAATTAATGTTTGAAATATCTTGACTTTTTAATATTTTTTTTTTCTGATGGCGTGACAGAAAGGAAACTGAGTGGAATTGTGGCTCCAACTACTTTATCTTTATGAATACAGATAAGCAGTATCGATACCGTGTTCATAAATCAAATACAGAATAACTCTTTAAAATTTGATATATTATGAACAATTATGATACGATAGAAATGGTGAAGTTAGAAGTGGAAAAGGGGACTGGACAAGGTTGAATTCGGTAAAGGCGAACTCAGAATTCATTACCTGTGGAGGTTTATTAAATGATAATATGCTGAAACAGTTTGGTATTTTTTTTCACAAAATGCTCCAATAATTTTTTTTTAAAAAGATTTATGCGGATATACTGTTGTCAAGGTATTTACTTTTTACGTTTTATATCCCACATTTTTATTCTACTCATTTACCCGTTTGTCTTGTCTTATAATGGGCATTAAGTTACAGAAATGCCTTTACCTTCCATTATTGAATTAGACCATAATTGTACTCCTCCCCACTTCCTCTCTCCTCCCCCCCCCCCCCCCCCCCNCCGGCCAATATTGGTACCTGAATAAACACCAACTTTATTTCCGGTTTCAATATTTGTCTTTAAAGCTCTGTGTGCTTGATATATCGATAAAATGGTCGAGACCAATCTTCCACATAAGTATCGACGAGAATCAGAACGATAAGTGCCAAGAAGTGTTTCAGAAGTAACGCCTGACTGAGGGTTGCATTTGCATAGAGCAACTATTCCTTCCGTCAGTCAGTATGCGTAATTTGGGAAGTGTGTCAGCTTCTCGATTTTGTTTACGAAATTTGCTGGACTTCATTCAGGGAGTTTGAACCCTGCTCCAATCCACCAGCAAAGGTTCTTTCATATAAACCCTATATAACTGGAGCAATCAGTATGTGTTGAGCGCAGTCACATTTTTCAAATTACTCGTCAGCCATTTTGTTTTGTCGTACCGCAGTGTATGGGAGTCTCGACATGCTGGAGGCCCTATGACGTTGCCCTTGAATCATAAATGACCTAAATCTTAACTTAAAGCATATTTAGGCTGCCTGTCATTGGTACAATGCACGTCTGACAGTTTGACCTCATTTATGGGGCAATATTCACGGACAATCTCGCCTAAAATTTGGTTTAGGGTTCGAGGAGGGAGTAGAAAACAGAAAGCACACATAGCAGATTTCTTAGACAATGAAAATATATAGGGATTGTCCCAAGTCGCGTTTTTGTTTTTCCTCAACCCACTCCTTCCCCTAAACCAAGTACCAGGTGAAAATGTCCTGTAATGATATCATCTAACCAAAACTGCATTGCAAAGATACACGTCCACTCTTTTTTGTTTTGCCATAAAAAAGTTTCCCTCGCATTCTCTCAGAAGTACATCTCCATGAAATATGACTTACGCCATTTTGGAATCAAAGTGACGCACTGTTCTACTACTGAGTAAACCCAAGAGGATCTCTGAAGACAACAAGCAGTTCTTGCAGATTCTTTGATAGAGTCTAGCTCATGAGAAAAATACAGGGACGTTAAGAAAAATTATACACCCCATGTTGTGGAACTCCGTGTTTATCGAAGATTATAGAGTTCAGACATGCAATTTTCTGATTCTCTTCTTTTTTTTATCTCTTGACTTTATAAGTGCAGTCACAGCTGCCTCGTCAGAAGTTTTCAACGATCAGAGTGACATTTGGCACAAGAAAGTCCCGCTGTTAGAACTCCAGAAATGTCGAGGGAAAACACCCCTCAAGGGTATGCAAAGGCAATCCCAGATTTTTCGCTCGTGTTTAGCATTCCTCTGATTTTGAAATAATAACATGCTTGGCCGGGAAAACTCTGCGATTAAAACCTGGTAAACGATGAGGTAGATACGACAGGGAGGATGCCAGATCAATTATAATATTGCCTAATTGCCTGTTTGTACATAGCTATCTTTGGACGGTTGGCCTAGTCTGTCTGAATGTGGGGCGTAGTATGTCTTTTTTGGTTCTTGTTTGTTTGCTTGGGTAGGCTTTCCCATCATCCCTCCTTGTTTCTGGAAGAATCAAGTGTTTTCGTTGTTCATCCCCCACCCACCCCATGCTCTGCTCCCCACCCTATCTCAGCTCAACCATCCCCTCCCCTTTCCCTCCACAAGTACTAATTTCGCTTCGCCATTCATCTGTTTTTCATTCGATGTTTTGTACATTGCGTTCCAAGAACTGACAAACACAACCGTCTTTATCAAATCCAACCGAGAAATACCAGGAGATATTTTCTACTACTACTTCTTCTACTACTACTACTACTACTTCTACCACTACTTCTACTACTACTACTGCTACTGCTACTACTACTACTACTAATAATAATAATACAAACAAAAATAATAATAATACGGTTTGTATGTTCACTGTCATAACCCCATACAGTTAGCACTCCAACAGCCCAGATCACTCAGTAAATTTCTCAACTCCGTAGGGATGATCCCCGTGCCAATTAACAACGTTAATAAGCTGGAGCCAAGCAAGGATGTCCAACAGTCCTCTTTCCACCCATTCTTTTGACGCACCTTACCTCGCTATGCTTCGATAATGGCGTATTTCAGACATAGATCAGAATGGAATAAGGATGTCGTTTTAACTATGAGATCAAGGCCTATGTTTACATGTTAAAAAAGCATTAAATTTTTCCCAATATTTTCCCCTCGAAAACGCAGTTACGAAAATGCCCTCCAGCTGTTTTGGCTTTGCTGTCGAATCAGTGGTTTCCCTGTACTTTCTCAAAATGCGAAAATGACCGAGGCCATAATGAAAGGAAAGCCCATAAAATTCCAATTTATCTAAAAGTACTACTTACCATTCGTCCATGTCACCAATTTTTATTTATTTATTTTTTTCTTTTTTTTGTGTGTGTGTACAGACATGATTCTGTTCTCAACTTTTCGCTACCATCAAAGCTTCGATGTGGAATAGCCCAATCACCCTTTTGAACCCAATATCTCAGTTCCTATCTCAGCGATATAAGCCTCATTTTGATTGGCTGCAAGACCTCTATTGTCCTCGATGTCATTCCACCATTGCCCGCTCGATCTAGGTCTTTTCCCTGACGCGTATAATTTTGTCGACCTCCTTAACAGTATCATTATTCCCCGTCCCACTTTCATGGAGAACCAGTTCATTTATTCCACCCGCCCGCCCTCCGGGTATCTGTAGGACCTGAAATAGCATAGCTTTGTGTAGTATCGGGGTATATATTTGGAGCAATCATTACGTGTTGGGCCAGTCACGCTTTTCAAATTACTCGCCAGCCATTTTGTTATGTCGTACCACCGGTTGTGTCATCACAGTGTGTGGAAGTCTCGCCATGCTGGAGGTCGTGATTTCATGGGCGGAGATCAAGGTCGGAGAATGGGATGGGCACGGTGAAAATACCCCACAACCCTACCCACCTTTTTTTTTTCTATTTCCAAAGCCTACCAGCGAAGTCACCAGTGTTTGTAGAAATAATGTCATCCAGTGCTTGTAGCGGCCAGTTCATCCAGTATTTCTGGCGGCCAAGCTACAAACACAATCAATGTTTGTGACGACAAATCAGTCAGTATTCTTAAAGAATACTATTCAGTTATTTTTTTTTAAGATTAAATTTTATCCAGCGGTGTAGCGACAAAGTCACCCATGATGTGTAGCGACAATGTCATCCAAGATTGTAGAGACAAAGTCATTTAGTATTTGTAGCGATAGAATCATCCAATGATTGTGCCAACAAAGCCATCCAATTGTTATAACGACCATCTATTAGTGTTTTTTAAATGACTACCATTCAGTATTTCATTACAACAGAGTTATCTAGTGTTATAACGACAAAGGCATCCAGTGATTTTACAAGTCCGTCAGCGTTCTTGAAGACGACAAAGTCGTTTAGTGTTTGTAGTGACAGAATCATTCTTTTTTTGTAACAACAAATCATTGAGTGTGTGTAATGAAGTTTCAGATATTATTTTGACGAAGAAGCTCTCCAGTATTCACAAGGACAAAGTCATCTGAAAGTGGGCTGTGATCTTTGCATAATTCGTGGAGTTTTTGGCTCGAGTAGAAGAATGTTGAAACAGGAAGAGACCAATACAGTCAAACTACATGCCACTGTCTGGGATAGGTGAGGGCGGGGTGGGTGGTTGGGGGGGAGGCNCGAGGTGGGGGGTGGGGAGTCAGGGAATGTTGAAAGAGGAAACAAAATATTATCATCGATAGCCTGAATTCAATCGACGAACTTAAAAAATTTCAACTGCCTGCCATTCATCTCCTTCTGTGAACTTGTGATTACTGAAATAAACCTAATTAGCTTCATTCTCTCTGGGTGCGGAAGATCCACGCGCAGAGTGTTAAAGGCTTCTGAACTACAAAAATAACTCCTTGTATTATTTTTCATGTGGAAAATGGTGATCCAAAATCTAAATGCAATTCTGGGCTTGGAACAAATTCAACCGCGCATGACGTGGGAACGAATTATCGAAATAGATTTGATTAGCTCCATCTGCCATACATGCTAAGCAAGTCCGCCAACCACAGAGATCTATATTATCTACAATAATGACCCATTTATTTTTTGGGTTGTTGGGGAGCGTGTGAATGAAATCTGCTTATCTTGCAAATCATTACATCTGCGTATTGGGGGATAGATGGCGAAGAGCAGGAAGTACGAAGCATGAATGACGCGCCAGTTTGCGCAGAGGGTCCAAGTTCTGCTTATCCCGGTGTAAAAATAGCGTAGAGGGCCCCGGTTTTGGAGACAATTTAGTCTTATTTTATACTGTCATATCCTCAGCGAGCCCCTTTGGAGCGTGGGTGTGATACCCAGTAATGTGTGCGTATCAGTAGAAAGTCTAATCAAGCTTGTAAAAACATAAACAAGGACCTTGACAGTCGTTGCTGGAACCAAAAACATACCCGTCGGGCCATCTTACATGCGTCAGGCCGTCTCATTACCATTGTATTGTCATATTCGTTATAAGCTCTTTGGGTATTCATATCTCTTCCTAAATATCAGGGTGAACGGAAAGTTTTACTTGAGCGTCTAAATATAATATTTTCAGGACTTTTGACTTCCGTCCCGAGCAAAACAACATTGGCTTAGAGTAATATGATAATATAATATGCATCTTTTTTTTTTTGTTTTCTTCCTTTCGCGTCTAATTATTGTCACATAGGCCGATATGCCCTTTTCGATGTTGACTCCAAAATTTTATTATATATTTTGTTTGGAATTGTATTTTGCGTCCGGGGTTCAATTCCTCGAAAAGATGGTCACGGTGGTTTGTTTAGGTTCACTTTTTTTTTTTGTTACTCTTTATTTTTGAAATTCTTTGTTTGCTTACAAAGGAGAACTTATCTGCATGCTTCACAATTATCTCTTCGTTCGCATGTTTATTTATATCTCTTTCACTCTCCCACCCAATAAACAGATCGATTCTCATTATAAATTTATAGGCAGTGAGAAAATTGTTTCAGCAGATATCCCTATAAATATATTTGATTCCAATAGTTGAGAGTTGTACTTTAACGATGGGATCTGTATTCATGATCATGTTGATATCTCTGCATGTTGAAGGCTACTAAGGGATGCATTCAGCACCATTGCAATAATGTAATTTTCTTGGTGGTAAGAGATCCCATCGTTACTGCGCAAGCTCTTAAGTGTCTGTGCCTTACAGCTTTTAATTCTATCATGATAAATATTCTCCTGATGTTATTCGCAAACGCGTAAGTACCACAGTACCATAATTCCTGGCACATGCTCTGACAACCGGGCATGTGTTTCATAACAATGTTATCGTCTTTTCCACGAATACAGTGTTGAGTACCGACATCATACTTACTTTTTAATTACTCGGAAGAGACGGAAACCTATTTTGGTTTCGTTAAAAGAGCCTTTTACATATCATCAATGACCTCATGATGTTTAACTTGTCATACTAAGGACTTTCACTGCAACTTTCTCATAACCAATGAAAGCCCATAAACCACACAGTTAATGAAAGCCCATAAACCAGTCTTAGCTAGCCTACTCCAGTGATGCTTACTTCCGATTGCGAAGATAAAACATGCTTCAGCCAGTTAAAACCAAATAGAACTGACCATATCAGCCAATCATATTCCTTTGACAAATTGAAAAATCAGCCAATCATATTCCTCTGAGAAATTGAAAATATCAGCCAATCATATTCCTTTGAGAAATTGAAAATATCAGCCAATCCTATTCCTTTGACAAATTGAAAATATCAGCCAATCCTATTCCTTTGACAAATTGAAAATATCAGGCAATCATATTCCTTTGACAAATTGAAAGTGGAAGTGGTGATTGGTAGACTTGTGGTTTGCGATGCCTGGATACCATGCTTGCATAACAAGTAAGAGTCACTCAGTATACGGTCTTCTTTAAGTGAACAGCTCAATGGCGTCATCAATTAAGTATGTATATAATTCCAGGCCTTGAAAACATTCCGATGCCTGGACAACCGTCCTTCGAAAGTACAACAAAACAGGCCAATATTGGGTACATGCGTGGCACTACATATTGTTGTGCATGCTATGCTGTCTTGCGGTTTGTTAATGACGCCAAGAGTTATTTTTCAACCCCCAAATATCCCAGAACCTTGACCCTTCTTGTCCCTAGTTGCACAACTACCATTGGTCAATTTTTAGCTCTAACTCACTTTTGTCTACTTCACACTTCCTTTTTGTGTGCGTATGACATCAACAGTGTTTTCTAACCCAGATCTCAGGATGTATACGGAAGAGACGGTGGACAAAATACATATAATGACAACAGTTACGTCAAAAGAGCAGTGAAAAAAAGGCAATTTGTTGAAATTTGGATTAAGAAAGAACAGTAAACACAGGAAAGATCGGAATATCTCAGAGGGGTTCTTGGAAATCACCGGAAACAATTTACTGGCAATCGTTACGTCAAAACAACAAGAGACAGTGGATAAGTGAAATCCCGAGTCAAGTGATAAGACAGAAGTTTAGATACAACAAAGGTCGAAATACCTCTCAGAAGTCGTCAGAAGTCAGTAGAAAATACCTTATTGGCAATAGTTACGTCAAAAAAAAAAACCAATGTGGAAAAACAGGGGAAAGCCGGAAGCTCGGTTCAAGGTAGGACATTAGACACTGGGAAGCTGGGAATACCTCTTGAAAGAAGTCAGAAGGCGTTGGAAAACACTTTAATGGCAGGGGTTACGGTTCTTACGTCAAAACAACCGATGAAAGACGATGAGCTGAAAGCTTGGGTCAAGCTTGAGTATTGGAATAGTTAAAGGTCGGGATACCCTCTTGAACGTCGTTGGAGGTCACCGGAAGACCCGCCATTCTAATGGCTACGTTTGCGTCAGAATGGCGGGCAAGAGAAGCTATATAACGCTTAGACTGGGTCCATTTGGGTCCATATATTTGTGAAAAGAGTTGGGTAAGATCAGAAAACTACTTCGTGATTTATAAAGCTATGTTCAGAAAACCTTTTTGTACTTTGCAGTTGTGTTTTATGGATCCGTGTCTACAAACAATATTGTTCTCGCAATGTGAAAATCCAGAAATTTCTTCATTCTATTTCTGAGTTTTAAACCGAAAGAAAATTACCATTCTCACGTGAATTTAATATTTCGCTAAAAAAAAAAACTAATAAAAAATTTTCGTTTAAAAATGCTTGTGTTATGCAGGCAGGCTTATCGTAACGTGCAGCGGAGCGTAGTATTGATTAGTCCTGAGAAAATTGTGGTAACGACGGTGCCAGCATCACCACCACTACCACCACCACCACCATCAACGATATTTGTACTGTAGTTGCAGTAAACAGCCGCAGCAGCGGCGGCAGTCGGTGTTGTTTCACAGATAATATGGCCTCCTTTTATCGAGTTCCCCGGTAATGATATAGTTTGTAGGCCAGAATTGCGGGTAAATAGTCTAGTAAGGCAAAATTCCTTTATTTTGTAACAACACTAACGTTCGCCTACATTTAACATTTTAGAATTGCAGTAAAAGCTGTCATTACAGTATTCATGATTGTGGTGAGGGTGAAATTAAAACTAAAGAAAAGTAGGGCTTTTCCGTGGTATTTTAATATCATAGTACAATCCTGGGTTTTCTGTGGAACCTTCCATTGAGCATGTCTAAGGAGGAGGTATCATGAAAAATAAAGCAACATCTAACAGTACTGTAAAATAATCCTGTTTGCAGTGACGATTTCCTTCTATTTATTCGTATTTACAATAAGCCTTTCTTATACATCAATATTACCACTTTCGTATTCAGAAGTTTCAGTCTGTGTTTATTTTTTTTATATATGGCTCCTTCTCTCAGATGTTGCAGTTAAGATGCTCTTTACAACGTAATACCAATCTGGTCTGCCAGGGATAAGGACGTATCATTAGGATTCCGTTATAGTACTATTCCATTGTAGGATTCCGTAGTAAAGTACTAACTTGTGTCTAAGGAACATATTCAGGCACACGTGTACAGTGCAACCTCACGGTCTCAACTTCCATCACTGGCCCGAATCCCAAACTTTCTATTTCGGTTTTTGCTCACGAACTCAAGCATCTCACAAACTCGGAATAGGGCAAGTCTGTCAGTTACACAAGTTTCTGAAAAGCTTTGACTTTACTGCAGTTAGTTTTGATTATTTCTAACCATTTTAAGTTCCGTCTAGCCTTAAACCGAAAACGGTTGCTGTAAATTCGAAAATTTTCAGAAATTAGAGTAACTGACGTGGCGTTTTGCTGGAATTTCTAACTTATGAACTTATCTCCAAATTTCGAATTTGTAAAGCTTTGTTGCATGGGTTGTTAAAGAAACAGTACCAACGGAACACCCACCATGGAACGGATCGAAAATATTATCCCCTTCCCCCTTTCCCCTCTCGTAGCCTTACACCGGAAGAGCCTCGTCAGCAAATAGTTCGTTCGATCGGCCCCTTCAGGCAGTGGGCAATATTCCCACCCAAGCCGGGGGACACCCTAGCACGGCTTTTAGCTCGCTAGGGTGAGCAGAGTGGGAGAAAAAAAAAGAGAAGGAAGAGGGCTGAGGACAGGGGAGCCCTGGTCTCCTGTCGCGCTGCCTCGCGTCCCAGATGAAAACCTCCCAGGGAAATTGATTTTATGACGTCAGAATGACGCACGAGAAGCTGAAGCAAAAATTGACGAGGACAGTCGCCGCTTTTATCAGTTATTTGACCCACTTTCTCTGTTGGAGTGGAGTGTTCTCCCCTCTGCAAGCCTGGCTCTGGTGCTCCCGTTTTGTTTTGTTTTGTTTTTTAGCTTTTCAATTTCAATTCCTCCATATGGTAGAATCCGTATTATTTTGTTTCATCTTTTTAATAGTGTGAAACAAAATGGTGACGTTTTGTAAGAGTACATCATGGGCTCAAGGCTTCTGACAAAATAATATCGTCCAAAACAGAAAAAAAACAACTATGGTGTGAATTATAGAAATTGAATGAAACAAAATATGATTTGTAAGCAGAATAAGGTATTCAATTTTAGCCTAGATTTAGACCTGTTTTGATCGATCGTAACATGTGACATCTTTTTCCATTTGGTGATTGAATTTTAAAATGACTGTCACAAACAACAGGGTGGGCGAGGGGATGAGAGTCTGACGCAAAGAATGCTAGTTCTAATGTACATGCGCTAAAAACGATATTTGAGCAAAACATATAAATGCTAGTTCAGGCGTTCTCAGTGGTACCGCAAAGAGATAGAACATTGAAAGAAAGGGTAGGACAGGTCTTCATTATAACCACCCGTTCATTTCGATGTAGCTTAACAAATTCAGTTCATCTTTCCCTCTTTCTTTTCTTTCATTTTCCTTCGTTTGTTCAAACCTCCGGTCATGGCACTTTTCATTGAGCTTTTCTTTGATAGTAGCATGTGGGCGTTTGATGCATTGCAACTTGAGCTCTTTGAAAATGGCTGTTCTCGCTAGTGTTTCCAATTAGTTTTAGCTCTTTGGCGTCATTAAGACAAAGCGACTCTTTCCTATGGCTTGAAATCTTCTAACCCAAAGGTATAAATATCGTATATTAAGGCAATCAAAATGCCACGTATGGCTTATGGAGGAGGAGGGGGAGGAAGATATTGAGAGCAAGATAAAATACTTCCAGTGGACATCGGTAGGCAACCAATCAATAAACCGCTCGAGCACCAAAAGAGGAAAGAAGAAAAGTGCAGGGATGGAAGAGAAAGTGAGAGAATGCTGGGATATCCCCAAGTCACGTGGCCCGTAACTCAGTGGGGAAGGACAATCGATCCAGCGAGCGACACCCTCAGCTTGGGCTGGACTCTCCTGGCCTTTTCGTTTATTCTCGCGTCACGAACGTCTAGGGTGATTATGACGTCATTGCCCGAGCTTTCAACGCCCTAGATACCGCGGGGACCGTCTGTGATGTCATCGAGGAACTTCCTGTGACCCAGATAGATTGTGTTCGCGGAGCTCCTTCGTCCGCATCGCTATGCACGAGAGGAAGAGAGGAAATGACAGATGTTTTATGTGTGGAGATTGTGAAATTTGCAAGCATTCTTGGTTCTGAGAAGGACGCTGGTAAATATGTGTGTTATACTGTGATTGCTGAGAATGACTATTTTTTTTTCATAGATATTTGGTAAGTCTTTGCATTCGAGATCATAAAAATAGAACGCCACCCTAGCCATACATACGACAAGCCGTGGGGATTTTTGCCTGGATACAGTATTCATCTTGACAGGCCAGGCCAGTAGTGGACAGATGCAAAATGTGCTACTGCACTTTACTGAAGACGCGATTTTTGTTTTGTTTTTTTGTAATTAATTCTATTCTGATCTAGTCTAGTTTACTCTGCTCTATTTTACCATAATACATTGTGCTGTACTGTACTATGCTGTGCTGTGCTGTGCTCCACTCCACTCCACTCCACTCCACTCCACTCCACTCCACTCCACTCCAATCTACTCTGCTCTGCTCTGCTCTGCTCTGTCCTGCTCTACTCTGCTCCACTCCGCTCTACTCTATTCTACTATATTCTACTTGATGCTCTATTCTACTCTATTCTATTTGATGCTCTATTCTACACTACTCTACTCTACTCTACTCTACTCTACTCTACTCTACTCTACTCTACTCTACTCTATTCTATTCTACTCTACTCTTCTCTACTCTACTCTACTCTACTCTACTCTACTCTACTCTACTCTACTCCATCCCCCTCCGGTGTTAGGTTAACCCCACACTACCGTTAAAAAATAACCCAGGCACTGGAAAACCCGCATCATTAAAACGCGACACCGTATTGGAGCAATAGGCTTGCAAGAATATCCCGTCGCAGTCTCTCCAGACAGGCGCTATTGACGTCAGAAGACAGAAGTACGGGTAGCCTCGTTCTGGAAATTAATCCGCGGGGAGAGGAAGAAAAAAAAAAAGAGAGAGAGAGAAAAGAAAATAAGGGAGTTTCCTTAAGTCCCTGTGCGCGCGAGCCAAACTCACGGGACCGCGTGCATTGTTCAATGATATACATCGTTATTATAGAAGCCGCCTGTATTTCTATCCCAGAGGCCCTCCGGGTATGTTGGACGTATGTATATTTTATGTATTTTGTTTACTGGGTTTGTGCACGTGAATACATTATTACTGCTGGTGATACATTGCATAATATTCAATCACGTGCTGTGTCTATCGGATTTTTTTTTTCATTTTTCGGTTTTTATTTTCTGCAGCGATAAATTGTGGTAGTCATAGGTTTGTTCCGTTGCGTGTAAGTAGTCATTTCTAGTTTTGTATGGTTGCGGGTGATGTGTGTTTGATGCTGGTTTAAGGATGGAGTGGTGTAGAATAATATGCATGCAAGCGTCTTGGCTCTGCGCGTGATGAAATTTGTATTAATTTTATACTTCCAATAGTATGTGATGCTTTGAAAAATTTCCAGTCACATGCTTTGTGTGGCAAGTTTTACTTATGCAGCATACTTCTGTACTGGTGATTTTATTTTGTTGGTAAGCGGGTATGTATATCATATATGTATATAATATATAGAGAGTTTCGCGACATGGGATGAGGACGTGTGAATATTTTTCTTTGCGATGGTTAAATATATTGCCATTGCGTTTTTGTTTGCGTGTTTTACGTATGTTTAAACAGACCTGTTCTATATTTACAGTCTAGTGCAAGTTTCAAAAGTGACCCTGTTTTGTTGTTTGGTCAGCTTCCCATGGAGACAATCTTAGCAGTTAGTAAGGACAATCGAATTTGTAACAATTTATATACTATTCTGGAGGTGTTTTGTAAATAAATAAATAAATAAATAAATAAATAAATAAATAAATATATATATATATATATATATATATATATATATATATATATATATATATATATTCACATCACAATAGAGTTATTAATACAAAATATTATACTTTGATACATGGCGCATTTGAAAATGTGGATTTTATGTCGCTATCTCAATACATAAAGTACATTTTCTTAGTGTTTATCACACCCATACGCCCAAAGGACCAGTGCAAAGAGCATTGTTTGTTTATTTACATTCCTGAAAGAGAAAAGCTGTCTATAATATAAAACTCTGGTACAATTCGTGCTAATGCAAAAGGTCGTATTTTATAAATTAGAGTATTACACGTGTTAATATCCTTCTGTACAGGATTTTAGGCCTTTCCTGATGATAGTTTTAGTAATAAATTTATGTAAGAGGTTAAAAGAATATAGATACATGCCAATTTTGTGAGGAATTAGGTCGCCTCATGTGATTTAACCTTATTACATTCAATCCCATTTTTTTCTTAACCTGATATTTTAGGATACGCAATAATACCTCACCACGCACACTTCTTGGTTGCGTGTATGTCGATTTGTGTCGTATCACAGAGAGAGAAAATACCGAAGGTAGACTTTTTACAAAGAAATAAAAGCAAAAGTGCGACATAAATTATTCAGTCTATGTTCTTCAAACGCAGCGTGCCATGGAATAAAATAATAATCAAAGCGCTCTATGACAGTCACCGGTCGTTTAATTATAAGATACCGTCTTTGACAGTTTATCGTCTCACAAATTAGTTGGACTTGTTTGGTAGAGAAACTTGAATTAATTTCTCTCATCTTTGTGTCTCCAAGATAATTTGACTTGGTAACAGTTTGGGAAATTTTTCCTTGCTAAGTATGCTTTGTCTTTCTTCCTTTTGTTTTTCTTATTTTGACAATTTAATGAATTCATTTTGTGTTTGAGTTTCTCTTGAATTTCCGACTGACCAGTAAGTGATTGTTTTCAACAGTATTTTACTAGCTTTATTATTTCATGTGTAAAATTAAATGGTCTTTGTTAACAGCTGATATCATCAGTAGGTGACTGTCAAATGAAGGGATGAACTTGATTTCGCCGTAAATGAGTGAGCATTTGTCATTGTTTAACAAAGAAAAGGGGTTCGGGAAAGGGTTGAAATATGGCGAAATCGAGCACACTGAAATGAAGGTGGGCTGAACTGTATCTACAAACGTAGCTACCGATAGCTATCTATAATATAATTTCAGAAAATAATGCGTGACATAATGTTAAGGTATACAGTATTATACGCTCTCTTCAATTCGGTTATTTTCACCCTCTGTAGTATTTCCAAAAAATTGATAAATACGATAAAATGCTATTCATTTTGTTTTTTTTACCGAACATTCTATGAATTATTTTGTTCTTATTGTGCCAAATGGTATTTCGTTCTAATATGTATATGTTATTAATATGCATATGCTATTTTTATTTCTATCCGTTACCAGTTGGGACATTATGTTACTCTCTTTTTTTTTTCAAGATCGTTACAAAATTTGGAACTGTTAAAAAAAATATATCACCAGCTCATTTGGACACTCTCATTGGTATCAACTTCTGCGATCTAGATTCAGATGTGAATTTCACAAGAAGTTCATATGGAACATTACGATCGTAGCAAAACTTGATGCCACAAGTATGCACGTGTCTAACTTCGCCTCAGTGGTCTGTGAGAGATCCTAGCATTACAATGAAAGCTCTTTAATGTTTCCGTTTACAATGCCTTCAATCCCGTTACGTTTCACTCTTTCCTTTTCGTTACGATCGGACGAGACCTGGTCAAATTCGATAAATAAAAGTTCTCTAATGTTTTACATTACAGTCAGTGCCTGGAATCATGTTACGTTTCAATGTTTCCTTTCTGTTACGATAGGAAGAGGCCTGCTCAAACACACGTCCGTAAAAGATCCTAACTTTAAAAAACAAAAGCTCCCTAATGTTTTACATAACAGTGCCTTGAATCCCGTTAAGTTTCAATATTTCCTTTCCGTTACGATCGAATGAGACCTGATCAAACATGTCATTCTCTTAGGTGCCTAGCTCCCCACGCCATTAGCTGAGACAAAACTTGGAGCTTAAAAATGCGGAACTCTTTGCCATGCGTTAATTTCCACATTGTTCATACCGGAAAATTCACATTTCCTTTGCCGATTAAACAGTGTCGCACCATAACAATGTGCTCACGGGCCATGGTATGTGTGTGTGTATGTGTTTTTTTATTTCTCTCTGTGCATTCTTAAGTAGTTTTATGGTCTTGAATAGGCTATTATGAAGAAATAGGGAGTATTCCAATGGTGCAATGAGCAGCGGCATCAGTACCAGCGGGAGGTCAGCAGCAGCAGCACCACCACACTATCATTGTCTTTATTATTATCATCATCACCATCATCATCATCATCGTCATCATCATCATTGTCAATCGTCATCGTCATCATCATCATCATTACCATCATCATCATCAGCAGCAGCAGCAGCAGCGGCGGCAATAGTATTCACAACAGTGAATTCACAGTAAGAAAAGGACGTTGGTTGAAAGCTTGAGATTTTTTTCCTTAAACGACAGCCTGTAACGATTGTGTGGTTGCTGTAGGCCAGGCGAGCCCAAAGCTGGACAGGAATGGACCTGCACCTTCTGTAACGAAGTTACCCGTATGACAAGTGACAAATGACAACAAACTATTCGCATACATGATAACACCCACCGAAGTGACTAAACCTCAGTGTTTAAGATCATGGTACCTTACTAAAGCCAAGGGATTGAGCTCATGTAACGCATATATTTCATTACAAAACCACATACACCCGTGGAATATGACATGTCACCCTTTTCGTCAATGCCAAGTTGCATCTTCACATTGTGTGATGCATTCTTGACGATCTTTCGAGGACATTTAAAGACAAAAAAAATATTGTAGCACAGTATCAAAGGCTTTGCTTCTTCAATGTTTTGGGCATGTAATGAAAAGAATAAAGCTGTAGCGTTTGGTAACAAACCAGAAAACCAAATAATGAACGAAGTAGAGGAAGACATAGAGAGAGAGAAAAATTACCTACAATGTGGATAGGTTCATAGAGCACAGGGGAACTGCTGAGGTGGACAGCAGGTGACCGACAGAAGTGGCGGTCAATCAAGAGCTATCATATCACACTTAAGAGCTTATACTGGCAGAAAAGACCTTAAAGTTTGTTTTTAGGTGTTTTTCTCCTTCTGCAGAAAGTATGAGCCCATGGCTGCTGCTGCAGCAACAATGACAACAACAGCATGAACACCGTCATTACCGCCACCACCCCAACCACAACTACCACCACCACAACCAGTAAAATCACCAGCAACAACCGCAGCAGCAGCAGCGGCGGCAGCAATAATATAGGTTGATCGTTGAGATGATGATGCATCGTTGACATTAGTGATGAGCCCCGTATTGAACTATAATTTCAAATTGCCTCGTACTGGTGACATCGTGGCGGCGTGGGACGTGGCAACGCTTAAACTTCGATTGCCGGAGAATTGGGCGAGGGGAAAAAAGAAAAACGAGTGAAAAAAAAGAGAGAGAGAGAGAGAAAGGTAGAAAAGGAAATACCGGCCTGAGAGTGGCGGGAGAAAAGAGAAAGAAATGCTTAGTTGCCTGTGAGGCTTAAAGTAATAGGATAATAGTAATAACTGAAGGAAGAGGATGAATTGTAATGGTCAAAAGAGAAGAAGAATAGATAGAGAAAATAAGCGGAGAAATATTATATATAGAGAGAAATCACAAGGAATTTTTCTATGTGTGTGGTGGTAGTTTTTACTGTGATTAGTGCAGCATTCGAGCAAGAGGAACTAACTGTGCAAGCGGCTGAAACAGAGGGCTGGTGTCTGTGTGTGTTTTCAGTAGTTAGTGTGTATTGGAATGAGCAACTTTCATCACTCGTTGTTGAGAATGATGGTGCTTTTTTACAGTCAACTCCGCGTCATAGCAACTTCTCGAGAACATAGAAAAAGTTGCTAAGAACAGGACTTGCGATTTTTCAGTGACTTTAAAACAAAAATATTTCATGTCATAATGTGGAAAATATTGCCATTAAGGTGAAGTTGCGATTATCCGGATCGCAATTAAAGAGAATATAGATTGTCTTGTTATTCCGTTGAATACATGGATGTGATGAGTTTTGCTTATTTTTTTCTGTTAGACAGACTGCAAAAAGGTTTGGGTATTATAAATTGTAATTTACCGAGCGGCCCAAAAAGTTTTCTTAGTCTAATAACTTCGAGAATGTGAAAAGGACTAGGATAAACATCTAAAAACATTTAGAGACACATATTATGTAAAACTTATTACAAGTTTCATTTGATCTAGGTGATATGCTTTGTCGAAACATTAAAAAAATGATAAAAACACATGACAAAAAATAATGTGCAGTGGG
>JAWQUT010000261.1:115073-131774 GCA_033807755.1 Ellobium chinense
GCACACCGGGTGTGCTATTGCTAGACATGTGCTTTCAATTTTTTAGCTATGCCATATAATCAGCACATTTAAACATTGACATTTGCAGCACGTTCAGACAACATCTATATATGCTAACGTGTGCCAAATTTCATTTGCAAAAGATCTGAATTGTGGAATCAACTAAACTTCGAAACTAAACATTTTTATCACATATAGCAGGAATATTACGAAGAACAGAATAGTAACTTTGATATTATTTGTGTGCACTGCCCACTGTTTAAGATTTGACTACTTTTGGAGAATTTTTGCAATGACTATTCGAGACATATTCTAGATTTAGAAAATTACCTGCCTAACAAAAGTTCTGTGTCATGTGCTTCAACTTTTATGTTCTTTCCTGATGTTTTCTTAAGTAAATGCCATCTGACTATTTGAAACATCTACGAGATGGGAATCTTCATATGAGAGACTATAGCGATACCGACAACTAACCAAATACAATATTAAGAAAATCCTTTATTGTTACGACAAGGCGATGTAACTTTATAATACTTGCATTTCATAATTCTACTTACAGAGATGACCGACTTTTACAGCGTATCATAGTGCAGTAATGTGGTGTGCACTGGCCGAGAATGCTAGTTTGTCTCCTTAAAGATTCACTTTCCAGTTCTCTTCAGGGTAAATATAGCATGCGAATTCTTGAGTCTGGGAAGATAGGATATCTCAGAGTTGGGAAATATGACCAGAAAGACCTTGTTAAAAATAAATCTTAGAATGGCACTATCATTAGGATTTTACTGGAACTTTCGGCTGATTTCAAACAGTAAATTTTTAAAAAAAATGATTAGACCTGCCGGGAGTCACTTTTTTCTGTTCTCAGGTGTATAAGCACCGAGAAATAGATGAAAGTTAAGTAATTCATAATTTCATGTCTCTTTTTCACCTTACTCATGAGAACAACATCCATATTCACCTACATAACACACAGATGCCTTGAGTGAGATTCGCAACTGAACATACTTCACTACTGTGGGAGTTTGATGTATGCCTCTTGCCATAAACTGCTATACACACTCACTAGTTTGGGCAAACTGAAATGGATTCAAGTATAAGATGTATAAGATATACTCATATAGATATGATGGTTCACATGTTGTCACAAATCGCCTCATACGTCATATCGGCGAAGTGTTCCGCGTCCATGCATTCAGATGATTGTGACGATAGAGAATGATTTGTTTTTTTCAACATAAATCATAATTTTGTTTTTTTATATAGAACTAGCGACACCGCTATTTATGTTGTCGCCGAGCTACGAAAATGGCCGACGTCAGACCAAAGACTATAATACGAAAATGGCCGAAGTCAGACCAAAGACTTTAATACGAAAATGGCCGAAGTCAGACCAAAGACTTTAATACGAAAATGACCGAATTCAGACCAAAGTTAAAATACGAAACTGGCCGAAGTCAGACCAAAGACTATATATGAAAATGGCCGAAGTCAGACCAAAGACTATAATATGAAAATGGCCGAAGTCAGACCAAAGACTATAATATGAAAACTATTTTGGCCGAAGTCAGACCAAAGATAAAGTCCAAAAATGGCCGAAGTTAGATCAAAGACTATATAGAACCTTATAGACTATGGTCAGACGTAGACCAATTAATGAGTTTCCGGTCTATTCTGATATGTTACAAAATTAAAATGCACCATTATTTTCCTGCCAAAACTGCAGTTTTTGCAAAGATACACGCTGACCCTTTTTTTTAAAAAAAATTTGCTTGTCGTAAAAAAAACCTCCACTTCGATCTCTCAGAAATATGCAAAATGGCGTAAGCTTTTTTCGTGGCACGGTGACGATGTTGCGAAATGACGAATGAACTATTTAAATGAATCCTGTATACATAAGAATTAGAATTATAGAAGCTAGTGGTGTTTTTAGACGAACAAAAATATGCAAACGTAATGCAAAATTCTTTTTTTTTTCCCCCAGAAGTTTTTTTTCCATTGTAGGGAAATTGAAATATTGATATTTTTGTAGTTTTATAATTATACCAGTTTGGAGACTTCCGGTGATCTGCTAAAACTCAGTGTGCCTGACTCGTAATTGAACAAGAGATACTTTTCCAATAATTTTCTTCCACAGCCTAACATCTCTCCCGTCTGCGTCGTTTTCCAGAGTTAAACAAGACAGGCTTTTAAACATTTTTACTCAACTTGTAGATTATGTGTGTGTGTGTGTGTGTGTGTGTGTGTGTGTGTGTGTGTGTGTGTGTGTGTGTGTGTGTGTGTNGTGTGTGTGTGTGTGTGTGTGTGTGTGTGTGTGCGTGTGTGTGTAAAGATGCGTGTTCGTACACTTATATAATATCAGTCTGTTTTAAATACGCTTGTATATTATGTATGTAGCAGGGTAAACGAGACAAAGTGCCACTTTGGACAATCTTATCTTATCTTATCTTATCTCATCTCATCTTATCATATCTCACCTTATCTTATCTTATCTTATCTTATCTTATCTTATCTTATCTTATCTTATAATAGATTAAGGGGTATAATCTAGAAGCCCATGTTTGTGATTTAATTCGATTTCAGCCCAAAATTGACATACTAGGTTTTACCATAATTATAACTTGTAACGATGACTAGGTCTGTGATTTAATGAAACTCTAGAATATCTTTTTTTTTCTCTCTCTTTTCAAAACTTTCATTATATCTACAGCTTGACAAAATAATGAGATTGAAGTTGTTTTGCCATTTTTAAACTCTTTTTTTTTTTTTGTCAGAGATATAAATTATTTTATGTATTTTTTAAGTCTCTGCTGTCATCTTGGCCTGGGAGTAATGTAATATTCTCAATAAATAGGACAGTGCTACTGGCAAAGAGATGAAAACGTACTCTATTCTTCCCATGCAACGCAACAAAATGAAAAAAAAAATCCAACCACCGGAAATGATTATTTGCTTATATGATTATGCGCTGTTTTATCGTTGTATAGCAGCGTAGTTTTGCGCATACCGCTTTTACTTCTTGCCCTTTGGGTGTCATGCTCACTGGTGTCGGCGACTGATTATACGCTGTTTTATCGTTGGAGGACCGAACGGTTTTGTGCATTCTTTTTCTTCTTCTTTTTCTTCTTCTTCTTCTTCTTCTTCTTCTTCTTCTTCTTCTTCTTCTTCTGCTTTTTCTTCTTCCTCTTCTTCGTCTTCTCTTTTAGGTGCCATGTTGATTGGAGTAGGCGACTGGTTGCAGGGCTGAATGGTTTTGTGCACACTTTTTCTTTCCTTCCTTTTCGTCTTCTTTGTGTGCCATGTTGACTGGTGTAAGCGACTGGTTATACGCTCTTTTGCCAGTGTGCAGCAATATATTTTTGCACACACTTCTTCTCCTCCTTTAAGCGCTCTGCAGGCTGGTGTACGCGATCATGGACCTCTGCTTGTGTCTGTCAGCAGCTGTCCATCTTAAAAGTTCTCCAGTGCATGCTTCGTGCCCCCATCCAACTGGCTAAACCAGTCAGAAGTTTATCTTTGTCTTCCTGGGTATAATTCAGACCTATAATTATGTGTATGTTATAAGAATAGAATTGGGTAATGTGACACAGTATTTTCTATCGCCACAAATGCCAAAAACCGTCTTTGGTAAAATTTTACCAGTGCCATTAACCTTAACTAAATAGTGAGGAGAAGGTTTACGGTCAAGTTTTACTGGCATGCATGCACGAATCTACCGATAATGTTTGTGCTGTTTTCCCTATTTTTTTTTCATGCTGAAATTCAATCTCGAATTCCACGTTTGTTTCACTGATAACTTCAAGTGCCATCTATACAAGTAAACGCATAATGTAGTCATTCAGTGTCCCGTCCACAGAATGTGAGTGCATGCCAGTATTTTGGAAGACCTCACACATCGAAGTTCCAGAGGATCAGTCCAGAATGTGCAGTTTTTGGGATGTTTCCGTGAGTGAGGGAAATTAATTTGGTATTACAGAAAACAAGAATCCCATACCAATGAGTGCAATGGATTTTTTAATACAAAAGGTTCGACGCTATGAGGTGCAGTTGTATGTTTCTTTTCCCTTCCTTCGTCGTCTTTTGAGTCTGTTTTTCTAACGTTTGTATAGAAAATACAGCACTTTATTATCTGAAACATACTGCGATTAAGCGGCTGTTGCTAATAGGGCTTGCGCTTATGCGGAATCTAGTGGACATAACTTTTATTTCCCTGCTAGATTAAGAGTTTTCTCTTGTATCTTTGAAATTGAAGCATTGACACTTTCTATAAAGGTTTCCTTGCACGAAAGATCTTTAGCTGTTTAAGAAAAAAATAAAGGCCTTAAATTTATGGACGTGAAAATTCTTCCTAAAAAACACACCAATGAAAATCTTCTGTAGTGCCAAAAATTTAGTGGAATAAGAAATCTTCCTTTGGTACTCGGTATCGATAAAGTATTTCTTAGTGCTTAATGTTTTGTTGGACGAATATTTTCTTTGTGCTCAGTATCGATAAAATTCTCCTCAGTGCCCAAATATTGATGAAATAAGAAATCTTTATTTTCTCAACCAGTTTTCTTTAATTTCCTAACCTGAGTGACACAAACTCCTAAAATATTCCGTAATGCCTGAAACTGATGGAAAATTACAAACCTGTCTTCAGAGTCTTGACGATAGGAGCTGGGAAAGTATAGGCCTAACTTCTGCTGCAATGGCCCTAGGCAGTTTTCTTGGCACATGGGTGTGTCTCGGGTTTTACACAAGCCCTGTGCACCTGTTGTTGTTGGCGTGTTGTTTCTATTTTTACACTGTACTTCCCAGTCGCCATCTTAATTTCTACTGGTGTTGTTCATGTTTTAATTGAGATGTTCGCGGATCTTATTTCCACTCAGGAGCGGACAGCCAGAGTCTAGCTCGTTATGGCAATGGTGAATTCTCTTTTGGGGTGTACATTGATAGTAATAATAAAAGTAGTAATAATGGCGATAATAATAATAATAATAACAATGATAATAATGCGGTTTGTAAGTCTCAGTTATTCTAGGCGTATGCTTTCTCGAGCGCGACTTTACAGTATTATCCCAGCAGGCCATATCACTGTAAGATTTTCTCAGCTCCCCGGGGGGCACACAGTGCGGCTGTCATTTACGGGCACTGGTCATTAACATCCTGATATTAGCTTTCATGTCACTGCTTATGACCAAGTACCCATTTTATAGACAGGTTAACTGAGAAAAATGTGAGTGAAATACGTTGCCGAGCCATTTGCAACATAATCAAAGAGATAATCGAACCCATGACGTTTAGATTTTTATCTCAGTGCTGTACCCATTCGATCACGCTGCGGACTGGCTCCATCCGTTCCTTCAGCCACGAACCGACATACTGACATACTGACTGATGGCTAAATACTCACTCACTCACTCACTCACTCACTCACTCACTCACTCACTCACTCATTCACTCACTCACTCACTCACTCACTCACTCACTCACTCACTCACCACTCACGCTTCCAATATCCCTACACTATCGCACGCCCTCATTTTCTTCCTCCCGCCCTCACACACACAAACCATTTGAAACAAAAGACACCAAAAAATTCCAGAATTTTCACCAAACATCATCTCCAGCATCCAACCCACCCCCTCCCTCTCTCTGTAGTTTTTCCAGTTCAGATCAAAGTATGGATAATTTGACTTCTAATTTTAGGAGTATTTGCCTGTGTTTGAGCCAAATTGATCGCGGAACATTTCTCTGTTACATGATAGTGTCTCGAAGCGCCTCTGTCGTCAAGATACTGAGCCGCCTTGTTTCCACATAATTATTTATTTGTCATTCCAAGAACGATGGCAGAGGCGGAGACTTGGCTTTCAGTAATGTGGTTGTGTCGATGGGTGGGTAAATGGGGGTGGGGAGAGGGGGCCCGTTAGATGAGAAAAGTCCTCAGTCCAATTCAGCAATGAAAGCTGGATGCTTTGTTTTACTAAAAATGAAAGAAATGTTTGTGTATGCGGGAAGGGGTGTGTAGGGGGAGGTGGGGGGTGGGGCTGGTAGCGTCTTTCTGTACTGTCTTGAAATGGGCGTAGAAATGGCCTTTATAATTGTCATAGCGTGGGGGTGGAGGGGGGAGGGAGAGGGAGAGGGAAGGAAAGATGGAGAAGGTCAAAGATGCAGAAGGACCCATAGCCCATACTATGGACACAGTCTTTCTTCCTTTCTTTCTTTCTAGCATCCCCGGAAAAAAAAACAACAAAACACAACCTATCCTTCTCACTTTCTCACCACAGCCTTCTCATACTTTTGCTCCCAACTTCCTACAAATTCGTTCCCATGCCCCTTCCCACCCTCTTTCGCTTTATACCGTTCCTTGCTATCACTTTAGTAAAACAAGAAAGTGCCCCCGGGGGGCTCCGAGACCCCCTTGGAAACCCACTTGTTAACGCGACGATGCGTCGGTGGCTTCAGCAGCTTCGCAACCTTCAGCTACAGCGACAGCCATCGACATTGTAGGGGGGCAGTAGGGAGTGACTAGGGCTGCCCCTCGTAGAGGTTTTTCACTAGTTTTAGTGAAACACACGTTTATGGTGATTAAGCAAAGGACATATGAAACATAGGAAAACATTGTGAAAAGTTGTAATAGCCCAAAACAACAACAAAAGCAACAACAAAAACAACAACAAAGCAGCAGCAGCAGAAGCAGCAACAACAGTACCAACAAGAAAAACACACACAACAATTACTAATTAGACATATGGTATTACTGAATACTTATTTTTTATAAATTAACAAAGCAGACCAGGTTACAGTCAGGTCAATAAATTGTAGCTCAAACTCAGTCTAACCCTTGCCTTAAACACAAACATGCAACCTTTAACGCTCTTTTGAGCTTATATCCTGAAATCTTGGTACCAAAATGTGCATTTCATCCAGGTCAAGCTCTTAGTCTTCAAGTCTCTGCGTGAAATGTAGAAGTTTTAGGATTTTTCTCCATCTTTGCTGTTCATACTTCTAATAATTATCTTCCTTTTTGATCTTTGTAACATGCAATTAAATACACGTGTCCCGTATCAAATGCTATTTCAGCAGATTTTAAAAAGTGTCTGATAATATCTAATGAAATTTGAGTTTAGAATCTAGTGAAGTCGTAAATCTTAAGAGTGGCAGCCCTGGGATGATAGCAGCATTGGTATACAGCCTGACTGCAGTCCGGGTCAGGAATTTTAAAAAACAAACTATTGGGAGGAACGATTTCTTTTTTTTTTTCTGACAAATTATTGAACTTGTATGCATGTCTTTATGAACAAAAAACCGTCTATGACTGATTAGAGCTATTTGTGATCTGAGTGGTTTCAAATTTGATATTTTCTGTGCTTCCGTAATCTATTTAGAGATATTTACAAAATTATAACAGACTCAGTCGACATGATTGCTGAATACGTCAAATATTCTCAAACAAAAAATGACAGATTCGTGCTGGAAGACATTCATATAAGTTATAAGATACAAATTTTATCACATCCATGGTTACGAAAAAAAGCTCACACGATCACATAAGTGAAGAGAAGGGAGACATAAAAATCGAATATTCTCTATTCTGCTTTGAGTAAAAAATTTTAATAAGAGAAAAGATACAGGGGAAAAAAAAATCTCTATGCTTTGGAGGAGAACGCAAGATTCTATCTGGGATTTCAAAAATGAGGTATCGGAAAAAGAAAAGGGAAGACCCTACTACTGAAGGCAAAGTGGCTCATTTCGTAATGTGATAGGGAAGGGTTTGTGAGAGGTCGATGAGGGAAGAGTTGATGAGGGGAGGAGTGGTGTGGCTTGGAAAGGGAAGAAGGGAAGAGTGTAGTGTGGAGGAATGTAGGGCAAAGGGAGAGAAGTAAGGCGGTGTGTCGTATACTTTTTTGAGAACAGAGTAATTGCAGAGAGCTTTTCCGAAACGCAGTAAGTGCACTCTGCATGTTTTATAAAATAAAGGAAAATAATAAAATGACAATTGCTCTTTACTCACCATTTTCTATTCACTTTTAAATGACATATCTCCTGAATTCTAGATTTTAATTTCCACTTTGATTTGAATGAAGCAACAGAGAAATGCATATCTGATTTCTAACTCAATTTCGAACGACAATGAATTTCCTGAGTTAGTGGCAGTGGCCTGGGCAGTGGTTGCAATAGTATTTTAATAAAATAGTAGTAAAGATAGAGATAGTAGCAATGTAGCAGTAGTAGGGCGTAGACTGCATACAAAATACCAGATTTAAGTTCAAAACGTGTATTAGGCCACTGACCCTCTCATTATTTCACAGCACAACACGACAAAACACACAATACATTATAAACATGCACGTTCCACACGATCTCGATTTTCGCTCTTATGCCAAAATCAGTTCCTAGCGCCGCTCGGACCTCCGAGATGTAAAACCTCACAATGTGAGAACCGCTGATCCTGTCTATTATTCAAGCCGCCCACTAGACTTTAGGAGACTGCATCGCCATGTATATTGTTCTTCGCTGTTGGCTAGTCACCTGGTGTCGATGAGCCTAGAGAGTTCTGAGATGACTGCTACAGGAAAGACACACTGAGGAACAAAAGAGAACCAAAATAAAAAAGAATAATAAAAATAAAGGAAGGAAGGAGACGAAAAGAAGAAAAGTCTGCGAAGTTGAGAGTTGAGGCTAGTCTCAACTGAAAAAANGGGGGGGGGGGGAGGTCGGAGGTCGGATGTGGTGAAGAGGAATGTGGTAGTGATAGATACGTATAGCTGTGAAAAATAAGTGGAATATGAAAGCAAGGTGGGAGGGTTAGAGCCTAGCAATGTCTTTAGAGAAAAGCATGGAAGAGGATAGGAAGTGGAGCTGATGAAATCAAGGAGAGTTATGCTGCAGGAAGGCTGGAAATGAGAAAGACGTGAATATTAGTAAACCCTGAGATAGACTTTTGATGAACTTAAAGCTGCGAATCTGTTTAATATAAAAAGAAGCGTATATTCTGCCACTGATGATGTTGAATCGCAATATTTGGCGTTGAGAAACTTTATGTGAATGTTCTTGCCTGATGATGAAAGCAGCATTACATCAACTTTTACTTTAGAAACTGCAGTCGAATGTTAATAGATAAGGAACTATTTGGAACCTTATAATCGAGTTTGCATGAATTTAGTCTGGCAACGTTAGTGAAATCAAATTGGGCCATAATTTTGATGTATTTTAGGCACAACATTTGGCGTTGAAGTAAAGCTTCATACCTGATGTAGAAAGATAGGGTACATCCACTCAAGAGTTTAAGAATCGCAGTCAAATGTCACTAGATAAATAAATATTTGTTTTCCTTGTGATCGAGTTTTCATTAACTTCAAACGCTGGCATTTTTAATTAAGAAACACTGGGTCATAATAATCATTCGATGTTTTGTGTGGCACAATATTTGGCGTTGGTGTACCTTTAGTGTAGTAATTTTAGTGTAACTTTGCAAGTCGCGCATGGAGGATTCACAACCAGGTAATACAGGGAACATTAATCTGTAAAACGACTCTTTACTGGGTTCTATTTTGGCGAACAGTGCACCTATTATGGAGCTGTTCGGAGTGCAATTATTTTGATTTGGCAAACACAACATTTGGCGTTGGTGTATATTTAGTGTAGTAATTTTAGTGCAATTTTGGAGGATTTACAACCAGATAACAATAGGGAACATTAATATGTAAAACGGCTCTTTGCTCGGCATTGCATTAGCGCAGCGAACAGAGCACCTACTATGGAGCTGTCCGAGATAGCCGATTTTGTTTTGTCAAACAAGTAACAGGAAGAGAAGGTCCATGCTTGATGTGGGAAGATGAGGTACAACAAAGCAAGGTTTTAGGAACCTACGTCACATATTGATAGATAAAAAAATTGTGATCGTGTTTTCATGGAATTTAACCGCTGGTATATTTAAGAAAAACTGGACCATACCATTAATATTCTTCAGGCACAATATTTGGCGTTGATGTGATTATAGTGAATGATCGCGCCTGTTGTAGAAAGTTGGGGTACACCAAGTCAGGAGTTTAGGAACCGCGGTCATAATGTCAATGGATGAAAAGGCATCTACAGTTGTTTAGACTGGCGTTCATCTCATGAAGCAACCGGTGTGTAATCAGCAGTAGAACGCTGACACGTTTTGGCTGTGTGTGTCACAGGATGTCACTGTGTGCTGGCTGAGGGATCTTAACAAATGGATACTTTGAGAACTTTACGATTTCAGATTCATCTTCATTACGAGCGTTAATTCATATCAGTCTGTAGATTCAATTAATAGAGAATGAACTACAAGATTTGTGAATTTAGATACCCCGGTGTAGAAGACTGTAGGGAGTTTTTTTTCTTGATTGTCTCGTTTGTAATAATCATTCTATAACTACAGCGTTTTCTATTATGTGTGCTTCAATCTACAGTTTACTTATTTATGAGTTGTTTTGACGGTATTTACATTTTTCTACCACGGAACAACCCATTTTCAAAAATGAAGATGTGGTGAATGTATTTATTTTTTTACACAGTTACAGTTTTATGCTGCGTAGAAAATTTTGAATGATTTATTGTTGGAAATTAATAATCCTAATACAATTGCCGTATGACTGCGTATTCGTGAAAGGAGTCCAGTAAAACGTGCGCTTTAATCTAGATCTAATTTTTCCCACAGTTTTATTTCCCTTTGTGAACTGAAAAAAAAAAAACCACTTTGTTAAGCGGGCGAGAGGTTACTCTATGTTAAATACAATTTTCACCCGTTAAATCGTCCCAATAGTGAAGCAAAGCTTCATTTTATGATTGCTGCATGATTCTTTGTGAACTAAGGCAAAATGTTCCTCTTTGCCATATTTCTAGACACTTCGTAAACTAACGCGAAATCTTTACCACAGCGTCTAGATATTTGTGCTCTAAAGGGAAATCTTCACCCCATTTTCTAGACTAGACACTTTGTGAACTGATGCAAAGGACTCTTGTGATCTGTTGGAGAGCTGACACTTTGTGTGGCAATAATTATTATCCAATTACAGAATCTGATGAACTTTTGAGGCATTTCATGGGGAATGATACTTTGCTCTAGTTCTGTGACAATTTGTGAACTGAAACTTGGACTTTGTGCTATTTTGTGCTGAAACTTTGTACTGAGAGATTTGTGCCACTAAACTCATAAACCTGCAGACTCGGAAATAATATTAGACATTTTGAGGCAACTTTGCCAAATGCTCATTGCAATTTGTGAAGGAGGGACTTCGTAGTCTTCTAAACTGGATGGAACGCCGTTTTCTCAGAAAAAGGAGACTACAGCTGGTCAAGCCTTAGCCTGCAAATACGTAAGTCTTTCATGTTATGTTATGCCATTTGTTTTGTATCGTTTGTTTTGCTGCCGGTCAAATTGGGTATTAAGTCGCTAGACCGAGAATTTGAGAGATTAGTCGCTAAAAATGACTGGCACAATCCGGTGTTGGTTTTAATTCTTGTTGTTGCTCTTGTTGTTGTTGTTGTTGCTGTTGTTTTTGTTATACTGTTGTTGTTGTTGTTGTTGTTATTGTTGTTGTTGTTGCATAATGATAGGATAAAATCATTCATTGGTTATATAGGCCAATGATTAGCGTCGTAGATATATCTGCCTATTTTGTGAGGCACATCAAAATTTTCTCAGAACTGATTTTCCATTGCATAGGGATGACCCTCTGTCACTTTAGACTGTGAGTAATTGCCAGAATATCCTTAGATCAAAAAGTTTTTCACGCAATGACAATAGATATATTAAAGCTTCATTTTTAGTATTTCACACTTTACTATAGTTTAAAAAAAAATCAAGTTTCATTTTAATAGGGTGCAGGATTTAAGTTTTAAGGACAAGTTTCTGTAAAATGATAAAATTCTTTGTTTTTGAAGTTGCAAGACTGATTTTTGTTTTTACTTGATACATTATGCCAAGAGTTTGTAGCGAAAAAGATTTTTTTTTACATAACAATGAGGTCTGTTACTATAACTATCTATATTACTATCAACAATAACACACAGAGGTATGAAGATACAATAAAAACTAGTGTGCCTATAACTTTCAAACATATCAGGCATGAGGTTTGTAATTACAAGAAAGTTTTTATGCCAGAATGCGTTAGTTACATGAAAAAGTGTATCTTGTTTCGAATATTTCACGTGCATTGGCAAAATATGGATAGGAGTCTAGGAGATCATGTTCATACATAGACATATAACTATTTCTGTAATCCTCCACCAATGCTGTTCATTCTAAGATAAAACCACGATGGGATATTTATTTACAGGCCTGCATAGTTGTAAAGCAATATGTTGAATTGGGTTTGAGATCTCTTAATATAACATGAAAACAACTCGTATTGACCGAATGCATTGAAACCTGAATTGTCGTTATTGTTTACCGTATATAGATCTATTCTTCTATTGTATGTATGCTCATTTGTACTCATAGTACCGAACCGAAAATTGTTCTTGTTGTTGTTGTTGTTGTTGTTGTTGTTGTTGTTGTTGTTGTTGCTGTTGTTGTTGTTGTTGTTTTCGCCTTCACTGAGACGCAGTGGAAAGAAATCACCAGGGTAAGGAATTCACGCGAAATGGAAAGGACATCTTCACATCAACAGAACCTTAATCCTGATCCTCATCATCAACAAAAAATGTTTTCCATTGCTTCTCGTGACCCACACAGTCTACATGTTTTTTTTTTCAGTGGAAATTTTTTTTCGGGTGTCACTTTATCACGAGACTAATTTGCAAGGAGAGATGTGACACTTTTCTTTTTCTCCCTTAAGTCTTCATATCCATAGAAGATTTTCAGTGTTTAATGAATCTATGTAGATCTACTTTAGGCGTGAAATTAAATCGCTTTATTCCTCATCTGACATGTGCTGTGCTTGGTAAGACTTCACAAAAATGAAATTATGAGTTCAATATAGGACATAACTATATCACCTGCCTCGCTAATGAATTCGATCAGCGAGAGAGAGAAAGAGAAACAGAAAATGAGACAGAGAGAAAGAGAGAGAGAGAAAGAGAGAGAGAGAGAGAGAGAGAGAGAGAGAAAGAGAGCGAGAGAGAGAGAGAGAGAGAAAGAGAGAGAGAGAGCGTTGACAGAGCGAACACCAACGAGAGAAAAATTAGGCATGTTTACAGGACTTGATGACTTTGACGAAACGGTAAACATAAACACACAGTACCAGCAGTGACGTGGACTCGGGGAGGGAAGGACAATATTGGCATAGGCGGCGCTGTAAGAGATGACGGTGGGCCAGGTGACCCCCCTGATTTCTTCCTTCGTAGCCACTCACTAAACTCCAACATGAAAAGTTTGGCTCAATTTTTTTATTTTACAAATTTACTTCATCTCACCCCTCCCCCCCCNCCCCACCTAAAGAAAATTGGGGTGGGGGTAGGGAGGGTAAAGGCTTGATAAAATTTATCCACTCCAGCATTTTCCGGTAGTGATTTTGCAGATTTTTAAAAATAATTTAATTTCCCCAGGCCAATGGTCAATAATACAATATATCAATACAATAATTTTCCACATAATAATACATATATACTATCTACACACACTAATAACACACATTATGTGCGTGTTCATAACGAATTTAAAACTGGGGACAAGGAGGAGCTTATTTATGATAGGCAATTATAGGTCAGACTAGGGGTTTCCAACCTACGATACCACTGACCCCTTCGTGTAAGGCTAAGCGGCATTTAAAGGTGTACGTGAAAAACGTATTTAATCAATAAAACCACGAATTTAACTGATTGGTCTTGTGTTACCACTCAGCTTTTGACAATGTAACAGGGGCACATGGAATTATAGTTCCGTCCAACAAGAAAAGTCGAAAACCACTGCATTAGTCTGAGTATCTTTGTCTTTAGCTGAATCACCCTTTTTTTGACTTCCCGTTTCGCCGCCCATGGAAGTGGGCCACACGTCGCCGTTTTAATTACTTGTTTCGTTATGTTTTGATTTTAGTTTTTGTTTTGTGTTTTCATCCGTTTGTTTTCTTTATTGTTTTTGTTTTACTGACGATGGTCCTTGCATGTAAGTTATTGTAAGGTAAAGTGCAGACAAAAAATGTACCCTCTACTAACGCACGATTAGATCTTACGTAATGATACATTACATTACAGTAGAACCTTACAAACTCACATTTTGGAGAACTGGTTCAAAAATTCGACTAAGTGGGTAATCGAGTTCCATATGCTCTAACACAGTTCTAGAGCTAGGAACTGAAACCTAGCACCAAGCAAGGGAAAAATTCAACTGAGCTCCGAGGTCGTAAATTTCAGTATAATTGTAATGACTAAAAGAGTCATTTCATATTCTTTTAAGCAGGACGTACGGCATATCACCGTCAAAGTGAGAGCACAATGTCACGAAATTAACGTTTCTCATGGTGAGTATTCATGGTTGACTTTCTGCTGTAGAAACTGCAATTGTGTCTCACACTTAGTATATTGCTCATTTTTCACAAACTGATTGCATGGACATTAAAGATAATTTTAATAAAGACAAAACAGCACTTAAAAACGAAACTTATCTTTGACGTGCACATCTTCTTTTACCACGAAGCCATTATTTGAGCCATCACTGGTTTTAGCCTGAGAAAAGAAAAAAAAATGTCCACGATGTAGACCCACACACGGCGCAGATTACAAGGTACACAAAGGCCGAGTTGAAAATAATGAGGTTCTCATATAAAGCACTACCGTATAACTCTTGTCCTCCATATTTTATTCCCTCGTCCTTTTCAACATACAGACACAGAAAAGCTCGGCCTACTTACGGAGCAATCAAACGATCTCATTTTAATTGCGTGGGTGTCAAAGACCAAAGTGCAGGGGCTGTGAACTGTAATCTTTCTTCTTCACTTTTTGCTTATGCCTGGTTTTATAAATGCAGGGGCGTGTAGGAAGTGGGTTCATATCCTGTTCTATTGCCAAAAGACTGTCGTAATGTCTAGCTTCCCTCAACTGTCCACAAACGAATTTCTTGAGATGACCTACCAAACCACGAACTTGAAAAAAAAAATAGAACAAGGGTTTATATGACAATGATAATCATTGGCCCTTAAAGACCCGCACTGGAATTCGGCGGCCCTGATCATGCCATTAGTAAAGTTGTACAAGGCTGTTGACACAATATGACTGACAGGTTACGATAGCAAAATACTGAGAGGTGAACGCACGTTAGCTTTGACTGTTCGACCCACAACACCAATTGTTATGTCATCTCAACCCTTTCTCCCAACTCACCCCAAAAAAAAAGATGGTTTAAAAAGAAACTGGTATGCACCTGACGTCTCACTGACGTCATAACTGACGCTGGACAATGTGACGTTGTTTGTTAGCATTATCAATAAAAGACGTCTTTATATAATCCCCAGTCAGGGAAACTATAAGTTCACCAGCTTTTCATTTACTTCCATCATTTGGCATCAACCGAGCCACACTGACACCTTAGACAGGTTAAACACACAAACAGGATTTAGAGTTATTGAATACAAAACCTAAACGTTTGTGATTCTAAATACGGCTTTAGCTTTATCTAATTTTATTTTGCGCCATAACATTCCCTACCAGCCAGCTAGCTAATGCCTTTACCAGAGGTTTTGAGGTGGATAAATATATGTCCAGTTCATTATTTATTTTCTAGGATTGGTCAAGCGTGATGTTCTAATTAAAATTAGCTATGAAGACAGCGTAAGCCGAGGTGTTTTTGTCACCTGCATGAGTTTCAGTGTAAACCCATGCAGACAAAAGGCATAGATGTAGCAGTCTTAAATTTACTTTGGAACTGTAATTCTTTAGGGGTTATTGTACAGATCAGATTCTGTAGTCGGGCTGTAGATGTAGTAAGTACAGTGGTAGCTGTATTAGTGATAGCGGTATGAACAATGGTAATAGTGGTTGTAGCAGTGGTGATAATGATAGAATGGTGATAGTAGCATTGGTAATAGTGGTAGTAGTAATGGTGATAGTGGTAGTAGCAATGGTGATAGTGGTAGTAGCAACGATGATAGTGGTAGTAGCAATGGTGATAGTGGTAGTAGTAACGATGATAATAGTAGTAGCAATGGTGATAGTGGTAGTAGCAATGGAGATAGTGATAGTAGCAATGGTGATTGCCGTAGTAGTAATGGTAACTATGGTAGTAATATTGGTGATTACTGTTGAAGTAGTGGTGATTGCCTAAATGGTGATCGTAGTACTAATAATAACAGTAGTCATAGCAATGGTGACAGTGATAAGAGAAAGATATAAATTGTGGTAGTGCTTGTGCTGTACTAGTGGTAGTAGTCGTGGTGATGATGATAGTAGAAGTAGTAGTACTGAAAGCAGTAGTAGTAGTAGTAATAGTTATAGTAACATTAGTAGTAGTAGCAATAGTGGTGGTTGTAATAGTAGTAGTAGTAGTAGTAGTAGTAGGAATAGTAATAGTAATAGTAACAGTAGCAGTAGTGGGAGTAGTTCTAGGGAAATGGTAGAAGAAATGGTGGTGGTGATAGTAGTAGTAGTGGTTGTGGTAGCAGCAGTAGTAGTGGTGATGGTAGTAGTAGTAGTAGTGGTGGTAGTAGTGGTAGTAGCAGTAGTAGTGTTGTGATTAGTGATTGTGAAAATGGTATCACTTACGACTGTATTATGAGGAATTCATAGAGTCGGTAAAAACTGCAAAATGTGTGTGTGGGG
>JAWQUT010000261.1:181366-230460 GCA_033807755.1 Ellobium chinense
TTCTATGGGGCGCCTTTTGCCATTCGTTGCCATGCGAATATTCGGTGGCTGGTTCCTGCGATAAATAATTAATTCGGTGAGCTTACTATCCTTTCTCTCTGCTCCCATATGTTCGCGTCAACTTTGACATTTCCATGGCGTTTTGCTCGGGACGCTGGCATGGCACCGTGCCGCGGAAATTTGCAGTAGTTTCCCTTGGTTGTGCCCTATTACAAAGTTCTGAAATGCAGTTAAGGTCTATGATGAGAATCTGGGTATGGGAGACTCAGTGAGATGGTCTGAGTTTCTACACTATACGTCTACAACAAAGCCCCCATGCTCTCAGTGGATTCGAAAACTAAATGAAAAGTAGAGACTTGAAACTTCACACAACATATTGTTTAGTACAAAAGCTTATGCAGCTGGGGGGTAACTGGAAAAGTGCTCTAGTAATCTCATACTGATTTTGCGAGAACATTTCATGCGAGATGTGCTTTCAGTTTAATGATGTGCGGCTTCGAGTCTGGCGTCCTTGCAACCACTTTCTAAAAATGTGGTTTTATGGGAAAGCAGCTCGTTTATATGATATAGATTACTAAAAGTGAATCCAGACGAGGTTACATTTCTTGTTCCCGTCTGAGACGCGCTGATTCACTTGAGCATAGAAATTCCATCTGTGTATGAAGCAATTCTCTCTAAAAGGTCTACTTTTCTTTCCATAGAGATCTCTGTAATATTTAATAAGTCCTTTAAGTGTTACACTGTGCCAAAACGAATGACCAATCACATGATTTTGATGGCAAGATAAAAAATGTCAGAGATATAAAAACACTTCGCACAAAAGTGCTTTTTTTTGGCTCCTGTTTCTTATTCCCCTCTTCCCTTCTTTTGTCTTTCCTTCCTTCACTGTGGTGACACTGCAGATAAAATGCAATCTTGAAAAGTGAGAAGAGCAATTTGCGTAGAGACATATCAACTGATGAAATTTAAACATGTATTGTCACTGATATTCACTGCTAATCTGCCCATTCCTCGTATGAACATATAAGGTTTCTGCAACTTCTATTCCAGGGATGAGTTTCAAATGTGTATGCAACTCAAATGACAAGCTAAATAAACTCAAAACCATACTTTATGCGAAAGTTTTTTTAAAACTTGTTTCGATGTCCCATTTGCACAGTAAACAGCTAATAATGTATTTTTATGTAATTTTCCGACATGATGCAATTTCTGCACTAATCTTAATATATTGAAATACAAGAACAGCATACGCGATCTTATATATCATAGTCTGTAAATTATATCATAGTCTGTAATTTATATCATAGTCTGTAATTAAACATTTCTCTTCCACTCCTTTCCAAGTCTTTAAAGCTACATCTATATCTTCATTTACATCTTCGCTAACATTAGCCAGGAAAGTGCTAGTTCTAATGAGATTTATAACATACAGTTACGTCTTCAAGATCTAAGACTTCATTAAGCTTTGCTGTTGAAATCTGGATTAAAGTAGTTCATGCAGAATACCACGTCAGTTGCAAAAAATCTCTGAAAAGTTCTGACTTTACAGCATTCAGACTGGTTGTCTGTATTAGTGGTTAATTTATTCTTCAAATATAAACCGAAACTGGTTGCTGTAAAGTCATAGACTTAGCACTACTGGCGTGGCATTCTGCTGGTCTTGCCAATGTCTTAAAAACATCTCATTTTAACCGCTCCATTCCATTGTGATGCAAGCGTCTTTATCTTTCACACTTTGCTGAGATTAAAAGTTCCATGCATTTACTTTGCACTGAATTATGCCTTCTCTTCAGACCACATTTCTCTGTCCTTTTTCGTTCTCATTTCTTCAATTTCGATGAAATTATAACACCCACTTATGGTCTGGTGTGTGTATTTAACTTCCTTTCTACTCATTATAGTATTTTGTCTTTCTTTAATATCTCATTAATTTCACTGAAGTTAGAACTCCCACTTAAACGAGTTTGCTTTTGAATTTTTGCCTGTCTCACTTCAAAACCCGCCTTTCTAGTCTTCAAAGCACCTTCCTCCTACACATCAGATAGATTCCACTGAAGTTATAAAGCTCAATAAATATAATCTTGCATTGAAAATACTTGCGTGAGTCTCACTTCAAACATCTCTTTTCTATTTTTGATATATCTTGAAATTTACATCACTTCGATTTTATCTTGACCGATATGTGAGCATTTCTTTAAATTTCTTTGTCTTACTACTTCTTTCCACATTCATTCTAAAACTATCGTTCTTTCTACATCTCCTTGCTTTAATTTTCATTGAAATTATAACATCCACTAAGATCTTCCTTTAACCTGGTTAGTCTTCAAAACTTGCCAGCCCGGCCTGGGACGCCCGCAAGATGGGAGAACAGGGAATTCCTACTTGGAAATGTCAAACTGTGGAGGGCATGGACCGGCAGATACAGATATCGCGAGATTAGGGTCCTAGATACATGGTGCCTGGTACACAATCCAGTTCCCCGCGTCTAGATGGGAATCTGTCTGTTATGAACGTCCTATCCCCATCTGATGAAGTCGAAACACTGCAGTCCAAGTTTTATAAATAATAAATACGGTCCTTCCATCAATACACTTAATAGTGGGCGGTAATAATGCTAATAAATATAGTGGCGATCTAACTGTAATGAGATGATAGCTGTTCTTGAAACACATTCCAAATGGTCAAACGACAGTCAAAAATTCTGAAATTTCTCATCATAATCTCTCTGAGATTTCTCATCATAATCTCTCTGAGATTATATCATGGCTGGAAGAAATGCGATATTGCGTCTTAATTTGGGTCAGTTCGCTCCAGAATTTTTATTTTTTGACTATTTACAAACGTATTGCTAAAAATTCTGTATCCAGTCCACACGCATGTTTTCAATTGCCTGTGACCTATGACTCGCATAGCCCGTACAACTATTGATCTTTGGTCGTGGTGAGCCGTATAATATCTTGCAATGATGATGAAAGGGGTGATGATGATAACGATGACAGGGGTAATGTTCTAAAAACCATTTAATTATTCTGGTTCTCATTGTTTGGTTCTAATGACTGGTTGATCTTAACTGAACTTGCAAGATAATTAGGTTTCTTCGGGAGCATTGTGTCTTTGTTTGTTTGTTTGTTTGTCTGTCTATCTGTCTGTCTGTCTGTCTGTCTGTCTGTCTGTCTGTCTGCATGTATGTATGTATGTATGTATGTATGTATGTATGTATGTATGTATGTATGTATGTTTGTATGTATGTATGTATGTTATTACAAGTGATGAAAAACAGAAGTATCCAAAATATTAAAAATATTCAATTCTTTCGGGACTGTCAAGTTTTATTATATAAATATCAAATTTAGAGGCTAGCCCATTATAAATAAAAACCTTAATTAGTTTTTGAAAAGTATAACACGTTTCTCATAATATAATTTGATATTAGAAGACGTAAGAAGGGACGAGCGAAAAAAGTAATAAAAAATCGCAGTAGTAGTAAAAGTAATGGGTTTTGTTCAAGTAGTGGAAGTAACAGTGATAATAGAAATAGTGGTTTTTGTAGTTACAGTGGTAGTAGTAGTTCTCATAGAGTGATAATAATCCTAGTGGTAATAGTGGCGATGGTGATGGTGGTGATACTGGTGGTGGCAGTAGTAGTAGTAGTCGTAGTAGAAATGGTAGCAGTAGTAGCAGAGGCAAAAACAGTAATATTGTACTACATTAGTGTAGCAGGAGCAGCAGAAATAGTAGTAATTGTAGTGGTGGCATTAGTAGAAGCAGCAGAAATAGTACTAGTAGGAGTAGTAGTGGTAGTAGTAGTAATAGTAGTAGAAGTAGTAGTAGTAGTAGTAGTAGAATTAGTAGCAGTGGTGCTTGTATAGTAGTCGTTGCAGCACCACCACCACCACCACCAGTAGTAGTACAAGTTCCAACTAACATACTGAACTAAAAAAACAAGTACAAGTAAAACTTCTGTTGTAACACAAATACATACGAGAACGTTACAATGGAATTAGTACTGTATTAGCAGGGATGGTAAACTACGTAGTAGCATCATATCTAAGCAACAGCAACAGCAACAACAACAATAGTAGTACATGTAACAGCTGTAGAAAAAGAACCTGGAACAAGAGATGTAGAGTAGCAGTAACAGAGCCAGGACAGAGGAAGCAACAACAGCAGAAATGATGTAGATATTGTTATCGCAGAGATATTTAATATTTGTAGTAGACTAAGTAATAGTAAACTTCAGCACGAAAGAACTGGTAGTTGTTATTATGATAGTTGCAGTGGCAAAACTCTTAGGTGAAATTTACAGTCGCAGTTTTACTGGTAGTCGAAGTAGGACGGTTGTTGTTACACAGGTAATAGAATAGTAGGCACAGTAGGAGAAATAGTACCTCATCAAACAAAAGATAATGAATTTCAACAGAACGAGAAGGAAGAAGAGAAAGGAGAAACTCAATGTAATGAATGAATGAATGAATGAATGAATGAATGAATGAATGAATGAATGAATGAATGAATAACCAGTCAAATAAGTCACGGAGGGCGGTACCCATCCCAGTGTCTGTTTGTCTCCCGTACAACGGGTGGGATGGCTCTGGCTTCTGTATGGCAAGCCAATGGGCACATCTGTTTTCAAACTGACACTTAAAATGAACACAGTTAACATTTATTATAATACTTAGGAGCAAAACAACATGTAAGAGACAACAAAAGTGTGCGGTTTCAGTAAGCGGGACGGGCTCAGGAAGTTTAGCAATAAAAGGAGGGCAAGAAGTAGAAGAACAAGAAGAAGAACAAGGTTAAACGAGGAGAAGCATTGAGAAGTAAGCTATACACGCGGTGCATTTAAGTCGTGGAAGAAAAGGGCTGCGTGGGCGACCATACGGTGAGAGCGAGAGAGACAAGCGATTATGCCCGCGATGAGGCTAACGGTAGGCTAGATGAGAAACAGAAATAGAATAAAGGGAAAACCTGAAGACAGCGGGAACATCGCGAAAATCACTAATATGGCCCCCTCGGCGCACCATAACTCAGACCAAGCCCCCTATTACTCTCGAGCAGGGAATATTTCCTGCCTTCCTATTGGCTCCGTGGAGGCTGGAATCGCCCCAGGTTTCTGTCAGTGCTAGACAGAATGGGGTGCAAAATTTAGAAATTTCTTTTAATCATGATGAGGGCTCAATTTTATATCGGATTTGTCGAAAATCGGCATGAAATTCAAGTCACAGACACCCACTGTGTCCCATATTAGTGAGCATCATTCATTACACCATAGAGGTACGCTTTGTGGTTGTGTGTATGTAAAGTGTTACATGGTAAAATCTTGCTTTAAACACTAAATGGATGTAATTATAGAAGTGGTAAATATCAGAAGCTTTTTTGAAGAGAAAAATTATATTATATAAATATTTATATAATTATATTATGTATATAATTTGTTGCTGAAGATGTAATAGGAGGCATGAGTGTGAAAAAAAAATAAATACACTTATCGAATCAAAGAGAAATTAAAGGGAAAGTTTGACATCTTGTGATATTTGGTCTAAACTTTAGAACAGCGGCTTAAACGAGAATTTTTATTTAGGTTTGTAGTTAATTTCAAAACAGTATTATCTGGAGACTTAATTCAGTGTCAAAATGAGCTATTTACTTCATGATAAGAAAGGCAAATTAACTTAATTTTCAATGTGTTTCTTCATAAGGTACGCTGAGCTATACGGCGAAGGGAATCAAGTAAATAAGCTACATAAATGGATTTTACATACGTGTTTTTTTTTTTCACTGTCACTTTCATAGCAAAAGGTTATCTATGTTTAATTTGCAGCTAGAAATATCAAGAGTCGAAAGCGCGGTAGGTAAAGTCATATTAACGATAATCACTGACAGAAGTTGTCAAGGTCTTTTTTGTAATATAATGCTGATAAAATATTTAAAAGAATCATCCGAAATGATTTTAGTAATATTTAGAATAATGGTTCTTCTTTTTGTACCTGTGAATTTTTTGTTATTAGTTTGTTTTGTTTTGTTTTTTAAACCTTAAAATTCTATCTAAAGTACTTGTAATAATTATATTTTATCTACTGGGTAAAGGTTTCTTGAAATAGAATTAATAGTGCTTGCATTGGGAAGTGATTTATTGAAACAAAATTACAATATTTTATCTAGTTCGGACATACATGTAAACAGAACCAATAACAAAATTAATAAGTGATAGTAGTATTAATCATTGGAACAAGCGAGACCATATAAAATAGTCTAATCATTTTACGCTATATACTTCTTTCTCTTTTCTTCCTTCTCTTCTTCCTCTCCTTGTACTTCTCTTCCTTTCTCCTTCGTCTTCATTATTCTCAGCTCCGGTGGAGATGATGCATGGCGCGTTGACATGCTTAGCGTAAATAAATTCTATAACACAATGCCACATATTAAATTCTATAACACAATATCACATATTAAATAACAAGCCAAAAGGTCGAATGTTTTTAAATACAAAAGCTTATGAATTTCCATTAAAACTGTTAGACTTGAATCATTGGGCATTCCGGCTAGAACATGTTGCTATGCTGCCGGAAATTAATGCGTTTAAAAGCGGGTCTTTTGTTCATCGATTTTAAATTATAAATCATCACTGTGATGTGCCCTATCCTTTTGGAATTCAGGATATTTTTCATGTACAAACTGCCCACAAAAAAGCTGAATAATATGTAATCGCTCTGATGTGCGTGGTGATCTTAAGAAAACTTTATTTCATAGTTATTGCTTCATCACTAAATTTCAAACAAAATATGTAAAACACTTAAATACATATATCACAACAAATAAATTAGAAGTTCAATATTTGTGTAGGGATCGGCTGTCTCTTAACATGATATTATGAGAATTAAATTTAGAAAAATAAAATGCCTCCGTAGTGGTATAAATTACTATATTTAAGATGCACGTGTGCGAAATGTGGTGGCGAAGTAACAATTGTATTTTGAGATAAAGTTCTCCTATGATCACCACTCACGACAGTGAACGCACTATTGAGCTGTTGTGTGTACAATTTTGCATGCAAAATATACTGAATTAGAAACAGGCGCTGTGCAGCACAGTAGTGCATGCACTATAATTTAGAATGGATGTGTAAAGTATCCCCTTAATTGAAAGCCACGATGAAATGATTTTACGAGGGTTTAGCCTGAAAAGTTTGAGGAGGTGGAACACATCAGACATGTCTGGAATCTCCGGAAGAGCGCCTTTCACATTAAAATGGGAGTATTTCATACTGGAAGTGCCTAAATACAGTAAGTTAGTACTCTAGTTGTTGGCTTCATTTATATATATATATACTTACGACAAACATCAATCTACTGCTAAACAGAACACTATAATTTAGACTGTTTTCATGCGTAGAATAATCCGTTGCTTCTTTTTGGTACAGGAACAGTCATAGATCAATGCTAGAATAAGATCTGACAATGTCGTAAATTTTCACTACAAACTGTTTGCCTCTGCCGAATTTACTATAATAATAACAAAAATAATAATAACTATTGTAATGATGATAATAATATTACTAAAACTTTTAGAATGATGACAAGCAATTATTATTGGTGTTATTATTGTTATAATTATTATTATTACCATAATTATTATTATCAAAAGGTAATAGACTATTCAGAGTCATTTTTGCTAATATTTCTTTCAAGTCAAAACAATTAATTACATCTATTCGTGCAAACAGCATGAAATTTTAAACTATGTTTGTCGACATCTGTTGCCTGTAGTTTGACACTGAATGAATGAATGAATGAATGGATGAATGAATGAATGAATGAATGAATGAATGGATGAATGAATGAATGGATGAATGAATGAATGCACTAATTATCAATTAATTAATTTGATGATAATCCCCAAATGTGTCGCAAAGAATTGAGTTTCAAGTAAACGACCAGTACTATTGTCATTGCCAACATCCATATCCTACTACTGCTTGGTACAATGCGGTTTCTTTAAGCACCCCTTCCCCTTCATCATTGTCATCATCACTACTACCACCACAACTCTTGCCACTACCACCACCATCACCATCATCACCATTACCGAATCCATTCTGCTGCCACTACATTCTTCTTTTCGTACTACTGTGTTTATCATACTGTTATTGTTACCACTACTGTAATAACCACAACCATCATTATCATCATAACAAAATACAAACTCTTTCATAAACCATTTAACACTATGGTTGACCTCAGAACCAATTTAAAAGGCCTTTTGGTCGAAACTTTGGTTTTAGGTGTCTAATCCTATCTGATTTTTAGTTGTTTGCTATTCTGCTTTAACATCTCTATGTTATATTTCTCTTAGGCGGGTCTTTACACACTGTTTTAGTGTCCTACTTGTTTTGTTCTATTATATAAAAGTCCTTCGAACTTTTTGAAACCTGCTGCTTCCATCATCAGGCAAAATGTGTAAACTAAACGCCTATTTGTTATGATCAAGATATGAAGAAAACTATTCCCCTCCATTTTTCCGGATGATATACAGCATGATCGCAGGCTTGGGGCAAGGGTATAATAGTACTTTTTTAAAAAATCGTATATTTAAACTTGAAAGAAACTTTCTTAAAACTCTATGGTTGGTGTTAAAAACTATCGAAAAGCGTTCGTGAGGTTTCACATGGCCAGATGATGGTTGCCTGTCAGTTTTGTTTTTGTTTTTTTCTTTATGATTTGTATTATTTGGGACTTGAGATTGGCTTGTGTTAGTCTCAGTCGCCCCATTGAGATCAAATTGAGACAGCGTGGCCGTATGGTTTGCGAGTCGTACTCAGAAAACTGAAAACTGTCAAGTTTAAGGTTTGTGTGTTTGACTCGCAGCTCGGACAGTTCGCGCTGTAGTGTCCTTGGGAAAGAACTTGACTCAGTGAAAATGAATACCTGGCTTTAGAGCTGGAGAGACCAGGGCGCCGCACCGCTGGCGACCAGAAATGACACTGTTATGTATTTTTTTTTTGTAATTTCATGTATTTATTTGTATGATGTATATTGATCTAAGAATCTGTATTATGAATGAAATTCATATCATTATATAACATTGTGAATTAATTTCCCCACGGGGTAAAAGAAAATCGTATTTTCATTTTCAAATATATAAGAAATATGAACGGTCATCAGTGAAACCCGGCCGTCACAACAGGTGTTCGTTATATCGGGGNAATATAATGCTGATAAAACATAAAAGAATCATCCGAAATGATTTTAGTAATATTTAGAATAATGGTTCTTCTTTTTGTACCTGTGAATTTTTTGTTATTAGTTTGTTTTGTTTTGTTTTTTAAACCTTAAAATTCTATCTAAAGTACTTGTAATAATTATATTTTATCTACTGGGTAAAGGTTTCTTGAAATAGAATTAATAGTGCTTGCATTGGGAAGTGATTTATTGAAACAAAATTACAATATTTTATCTAGTTCGGACATACATGTAAACAGAACCAATAACAAAATTAATAAGTGATAGTAGTATTAATCATTGGAACAAGCGAGACCATATAAAATAGTCTAATCATTTTACGCTATATACTTCTTTCTCTTTTCTTCCTTCTCTTCTTCCTCTCCTTGTACTTCTCTTCCTTTCTCCTTCGTCTTCATTATTCTCAGCTCCGGTGGAGATGATGCATGGCGCGTTGACATGCTTAGCGTAAATAAATTCTATAACACAATGCCACATATTAAATTCTATAACACAATACCACATATTAAATAACCAGCCAAAAGGTCGAAAGTTTTTAAATACAAAATCTTATGAATTTCCATCAGAGTTGTTAGACTTGAATCATTGGGCATTCCGGCTAGAACATGTTGCTATGCTGCCGGAAATTAATGCGTTTAAAAGCGGGTCTTTTGTTCATTGATTTTAAATTATAATTCATCACTGTGATGTGCCCTGCCGTTTTGGAATTCAGGATATTTTTCATGTACAAACTGCCCACAAAAAAAGCTGAATAATATGTTATCGCTCTGATGTGCGTGGTGCTCTTAAGAAAACTTTATTTCATAGTTATTGCTTCATCACTAGATTTCAAACAAGATATGTAAAAAAACACTTAAATACATATCACAACAAATACATTAGATGTTCAATATTTGTGTAGGGATCGGCTGTCTCTTAAAGTGCTATTATGAGAATTAAATTTAGAAAAATAAAATGCCTCTATAGTGATATAAATTACTATATTATTTAAGATGCACGTGTGCGAAATCTGGTGGTAAAGTAACAATTGTATTTTGAGATAAAGTTCTCCTATGATCACCACTCACGACAGTGAACGCACTATTGAGCTGTTGTGGGTACAATTTTGCATGCAGAATATACTGAATTAGAAACAGGCGGTGTGCAGCACAGTAATGCACTATAATTTAGAATGGATGTGTAAAGTATCCCCTTAATTGAAAGCCACGATGAAATGATTTTACGAGGGTTTAGCCTTTGATTGAAAAGTTGGAGGAGGTGGAACACATCAGACATGTCTGGAATCTCCGGAAGAGCGCCTTTCACATTAAAATGGGAGTATTTCATACTGGAAGTGCCTAAATACAGTAAGTTAGTACTCTAGTTATTGGCTTCATTTATATATATATATATATATACTTACGACATACATCAATCTATTGCTAAACAGAACACTATAATTTAGACTGTTTTCATGCGTAGAATAATTTGTTGTTTCCTTTTGGTACAGGAACAGTCATAAATCAACGCTAGAATAAGATCTGACAATGTCATCAATTTTCACTACAAACTGTTTGCCTCTGCCGAATTTACTATAATAATAATAAAAATAATAATAACTATTGTAATGATGATAATAATTATACTAAAACTTTTAGGATGATAACAAGTAATTAGTATTGGTGTTATTATTGTTATAACTATTATTATTATCATAAATATTATTATCAAAAGGTTATAGACTATTCAGAATTATTTTTGCTAATATATCTTTCAAATCAAAACAATTAATTACATCTATTCGTGCAAACAGCATGAAATTTTAAACTATTTTTGGGCGACATCTGTTGCCTGTAGTTTGACAATGAATGAATGAATGAATGAATGAATGAATGAATGAATGAATGCATGAATGAATGAATGAATGAATGAATGAATGAATGAATGAATGAATGAATTATCAATGAATGAATTTGATGATAATCCCCAAATGTGTCGCAAAGAATTGAGTTTCAAGTAAACGACCAGTATTATTGTCATTGCCAACATCCATGTCTTACTACTGCTTGGTATACTGCGGTTGCTTTAAGCACCCCTTTCCCTCATCGTCATCATCACCGCTACCACAACTCTTGCCACTACCACCACCATCACCACCATCACCATTACCGAATCCATTCTGCTACCACTACATTTCTCTTTTCGCACTACTGTATTTTTATATAATAGTGTTATTGTGACCACTACTGCAATAACCACTACCATCATTATCACCATCATTATCACCATAACAAAATACAAACTCTTTCATAAACCTTTTAATACTATGGTTGACCTCAGAACCAATTTAAAAGGTCCTTTGGTCGAAAATTTGGTTTTAAGTGTCTAATCCTATCTGATTTTTAGTTGTTCGCTATTCTGTTTCATCATCTCTGTGTTATATTTCTCTTAGGCGGGTCTTTACATATTATTTTTGTATCTTACTTGTTTTGTTATATTATATAAATGTCCTTCGAACTTTCTGAAACCTGCTGCTTTCTTTATCAGGCAAAATGTGTAAACCAAAAGTCTACTTGTTATGGTAAAGATATGAACAAAACTTCCCCCCCCCCCCNTATTTTTTAGGATGATATCTTGATCGCAGGCTTGGGGCCAAGGTATAATAGTACTTTTTTTTTTAAAATCGTATATTTAAACTTGAAAGAATCTCTACGGTTATTAGTGTTAAAAACTATTGAAAAGCGTTTATGAGGTTTCACATGGCCAGATGATGGTTGCCTGTCAGTTTTGTTGTTTTTTTTCTTTATGCTTTGTATTATTTGGGACTTGAGATTGGCTTGTCTTAGTCGCAGTAGACAGGCAGTCGCCTCATTGAGATCAAATTGGGATGTTAGACAGCGTGACCATATGGTTTGTGAGTCGTACTCAGAAAACTGAAAACTGTCAAGTTTAAGGTTTGTGTGTTTGACTCGCAGCTCGGACAGTTGGCGCTGTAGTGTCCTTGGGAAAGACACTTCACTTCCATTTCCTCACTCGACTCAGTGAAAATGAATACCTCGCTTTAGAGCTGGAGAGGCCAGGGCGCTGCACCGCTAGCGACCAGCAATGACACTGTTATGTATTTTATTAGTAATTTCATGTATTTATTTGTATGATGTATATTGATCTAAGTATCTGTATTATGAATGAAATTCATAACATTGTATAACATTGTGAATTAATTTCCGCAGGGGGTAAAAGAAAGTCGTATTTTCATTTTCAAATATATAAGAAATATAAACCGTCATCAGTGAAACCCGGCCGTCACAACAGGTGTTAGTGATATCCGGGGGACCGTCAAACTAGATTCTACTGCTAAATCATCATATAATAATAAAAATTACAGAGACGCGTGTATGTGACGCCTATGCATTTCATTCCTCATCCACCTAAATCCGTTAAAATTTGACGTGCTATTCTCTTTAAGATAGAGTTGCGTGCCGGAATTTGTTTATCTGTTCTTAAAGGTTTTTGCAATCTCAAAAAAACCAAATCCTCTTTGTAAAATTTGCATTACCGCCAGTTCTTGTTCTGAATTTCCTGGAACAAAGGTTGCTTTCCTTGAAAAGATTTCACGGGTTTGAAGTTGCGCTGCCACACCACTCTTTGCTGGTTGCCGGTATCAGAAACTTTCTTCAGTTTATGACCTGATGGCTATCCCATTCAAAGAATGGATGCTGTTTACTAGGGGTTTTTAGGTGTTTTTTTTTCCTTAAATTATTTTTTTTTCTGCTCTTTTTACAGGAATCTCCAGCAACCCTCATTGTCCGAGTCCAACCTTCAGCGGTTCCAGCCTCTCTCCGAACTACGACCTCAACCGCCGCTACTACCTCTCCCATTCTCACCACCATCCCCAACAGCAGCAACCGCCGCATCAGGGCTACCTCCATCCGCAGCACTCCCAACAGCACCAGCAGCCTCAACATCACGACTCAGAGCCTGGCCTTGGGAGCGGCCTGTTGAATCAAGACAGACCCATGTTGCTTCTTCAGTCCCAAGTAAGTCTTCGAGACCATGTTGAGATCGAAGTCTTAATCAATCAAACCTGATTCTTGCTCTGGTTCTTTTGTAAAAGTCATAATACGATTAAATTCACAATTAATCAAAATTGACCTATGATGTGTTTTACGTTTTCAAAGGTCATAGAAAGATCAAATTCTTAATGAATCAAAACTGATCCATGTTGTTTTTTTGTTGTTTTTTTGAAGTCTCATAAAAATCATTTTCATAACGAATTAAAACTGACTTGTTTTTAGAGTAAATTTTAAGATCAAGTTCTCAATTAATCAGAACTGATCTACTCTGTAGTTTATTTGTCAAAAGTTGTAGAAAGATAAATTTCTTAATTAATCAAAATTTATCTGTTGTGTATTTTGTTCAAGAGTCATGCCAAGACCAAATTTTTAATGGATCAAAACTCTGCGAGTGTGTGTGTGTGTGTGTGTGTGTGTGTGTGTGTGTGTGTGTGTGTGTGTGTGTATGTGTGTGCCTGCGTGTGTGTGTGTGTGTGCTTGTGTGTGCTTGTGTGTAATTGTTTGTGAATCTGTGTGTCTGTATGTGTATCTGTGTGTGTGTGTGTGTGTGTGTGTGTGTGTGTGTGTGTATGTGTGTGTTTGTTTTTTTTTATCAAACACTAGATCTAGTGCACAACCCTAGATGATAGCGAATAATGTAGTTCAAGTACTCAATCACCATGTAATTTCATGGATACTTAACTGTTATCATTCTGTATAATCAGCATATCGGATAATGAGATTCACAAATCTCAGGCACTGCCTGCTCCAAAGTTATTAGCATCAATTATGGTGAATAAGATTAATTGGATTAATTGTTGTTGTGCAGACTTTTGTTTCGGTTTTGAAGAGGATTGGAGGGGGGGGNGGGGGGGGACTTTTTATGTACATGTATTACCCAAAGCATTTCGTTTTCCTCATTTCATCCTGTTTCTCCGTCTCAACTTTTTAAAAAAAAAATTCCAGTCAGTGCTAAATTTTAAATTTTATACAGGGAATCACTTCCACCAGCCATATTGTTAATATGATGATTAATATATCACTGCCAAACAAAAAGATATCCACACGTATANCCCTCATTTCTCCCATCTGTTTCTCCGTCTCAACTTTTATTTTAAATTTCCAGTCTGTGCTAAATTTTAAATTTTATACAGGGAATCACTTCCACCAGCCATATTGTTAATATGATGATTAATATATCACTGCCAAACAAAAAGATATCCACACGTATAGTGTGAATAAATCTATTAAAATCGGCCATTCTAATTAACTGCCTCCAGTCTAAAAACAACAATGGCTTTCACTGACTGATGCATCCCTTTTTTCGGAGTTTATTAAGAACCACAACTTACGAAAGGCAGTCAAACCCAAAGCGGAACATATCGTCGAGTCTCTTTGACTGCCGCGATTTGAGACATTCGCTTTATATTGGCTGACACGAGACCCTCACTTGCGGGTTTATTTATGAATCTGAGACACCAACAACATTTACAAATGTTAATACCAAACAGACACGGGCAATTACAGGCCCTTCTTCATCAATTTAGTTAAATTGTCCACAAACGGACAAAAACAAGGGGTTTGTCTTCAACTCCCCAAGCATGCGGTCAATTCTCAAGGCGTTGATCCAAGCGATACAAATATTCATTGCGAGCCGTCGAGGCAAACCGCTCATCTTTTCCTTGTCTCTTGTTTCACTTCCCATCGGCTACTGTTGAAATGAGAATCCGGCAGCGTGGCTCGTTATTTCACTGACTTGTCACAAAGCTAGAAATTCAGAAGGTTTCCTCTAACGCGTCGAGTGTTATTGTCCTCAAATTTGCGCACCGCCGAGTGCGCGCCATCGAGGTCGCGTGCGACGCACGTGTATAAAAACATGGTCATATGTGAGGTGTGTTGCCGTGCCGCGACCCACAGAGGCGGCGGCCAAGAGGAGAGAGTCCGCCCACCCTCCAGCAGCTCCGCTGAAGTCATAAATCATTGGAGTTAATTTTAATTTTTGACGACATTTAGAGGAAAATTTGATGCAATTCACACCATATGGTTACCAGTTAATCAGCGCACACTTCTGTGGGAATGAAATGGAAAATTATTATGGACACAGTGAGTGGCGTATTGGTAATTTACTACAAGAAAAAAAAAAAAGGAGGCCCAGTTGTAAACAGCGTTAAAGCCTTAAATCTAATCAATAATGACGGAAGAGTTACAAGTCAAAGCGTGGACATTTTTACTTATTGGTCTATGTTTAACTGATTGCCCAGCACTAGAGGCCATTCTTGTTATTAAAAAAAAAATGAAAAGAATTTGTAGTTTGTAACAAGCCCTGTAGGTTTATTTCGCTCCCGATTTCATTCAAACTTACTGTGTGAATCACAAATTCATTATCAACGGTTTCTTACTTTACTAAGTGTTGGTATAACTATTGTCTCCGAATTTAAAGAACATGGATTTTCCCATACCCTAATAACTTGTTCCAATTTCTAAATTGGCGTCAACGCACATGACGTCACTACCTATTATGCTGTCTGCAGCCAAGATGACGTTATTCGGCCAAATTGCTCAAATTTGGCGATGTTAAACGGGGGTTGGCGTCTTGGAGAATCGTTCGGCTTTTTTTTTTTTGGTTTGTTTTTTTGTTTAGTTTTCTTTCTCAACTTAAGTGTTATTGTTTACAATGACGCGTTTGAACACAATTCTTACTCAAAAAGGAGCAGTGTGTAACGCGTGTAAATAGCTTTGGTGGTTTGCCTCACACAAACTTCTTGTAATATAATATAGTATAATATAATATAATATAATATAATATAATATAATATAATATAATATTAGCCCGTAAAAAATTCAACAACTGATATATTTCTACAGAACTAAAATGGGAACACAACTGTGTTGCTAGAATTCAATTTTAGCGGTCATTTTGCCATACTTTCACTAAAAATAATTTCAATGCTGTTTTCAATGTTGTTTGCAGTGCTGTTTCCAGTGCTGTTTTTCATGACTTCCCGAAAATAGGAACGTTTTTCCCAGAACGTATTCTTGATTTCAGATAAAGAAGTATATAAAGAATCTGCTATTTAGGTTTTAAGAATTAACGGTACACGACAACGATAATAATACTGATAACTGTGAAAATGCCTACGTTATATAATTTTATATTACGATAATAATATATTGTTGTAGTTATTTATACATTTTTACCCTTTTGGTTTTATCATTTGAGAAATAAGTTCTGATGTAGTCCAGACTGAGCAAGATCGACATAAGCTATATTATATGTATATAAAGTTTCAAGAAAGCGTTAAAGATAGCATTGAAACTGTTAAAAAGACTTATGCAAGAAAATAAATAGAGATGTGAAATAAATTCATTGTAGCATTATGGACAATGTAGCAATTCACTTTATAAAAAACGATCTATGGGGCGACTATCTAAAATAGTTTAAAATCATCATTAAAAGATGCAACGCATAATATAGAAGAAAAAAAATATAAGAGCTACCACAAACGAAATTGAGAAGACACATGGATGCTCTATGCAGTCTTAAATATTTGAAAAGATTTTAAAGTTACATCAGTCTTGCCTTTAAAAATACAACAACCCTCAGCGATGTAAAAAATTACCTCAAAAATTACTAAGAAATAAGATAAGTAATTAATAAACATGCTAATAAAGTCATAAATTGTAATCACGTTGTTATCTCCCCTCAGGCCAGCTACGACGCAGGTGGAGCTCTAGCCGGAAGTCACTTCTCTTCCGGTGCCTATTCGAACACTGTGACGTCACAGTCAGCCATGGCTGACATCAACATTCTAGCCGCCTCGTTCTCGCTACCCATGCACGATTTCCAGCCGGATGTGACGTCATATGGCGGAGAGGATCTATCCCCTGATCACTTCTCGCCCGGCTACGACAACAGCCAGTCAAGTGGTATGAGCTTCGAGCAGGCACAACAGCAGCAGCAACAGCAACAACAAGGGGCACCACAAGGGTATATCGACACATACAGCTTCGACAGCAGCTACATCCACCCGCGAGAACCTTCAAAACACGGCTCGTACGTCACCGCCTCCACGCCTACCACCACCAACAGCATCAGCGTCAACAATAACAACAACAACACGACCACCGCCAACAACAACAACAGTAACACCAACACAAACAATAACAGCAACAACAACAGCAACAGCTCCAACACGAACGCTAACAGTCACAGCGCCATCAACACGAGCACACCAATGTTCGTGGATAGCGCGTCTATCGACAAGTACGCCGTGGCTCCTGCGCACGGCATGGTTGAAGACGTGTACGGACCGGGTTTTCCCGGTCATGATCCGGACTTTTACGCGCAACAACAACGATACATTGACTCCACGGCCAAGGCACAGTTCGCTATGGACGCATCCAAAGTCTACTCCAAGCACACATTTTCTGAAGGCAGCACGCAAGACTTGGTTTTTCCTCCCTCATCTCTGGCGTATTCTGATCTCGATCAAAAACCCACACATTTGTACGGGCACGGGGGTTACGACGCCCCTACGCCAGGGCCGTACTGCTCGGAGGGCCCCAGCTTATACCAACCTTATCACCCGGCCTTCTACGGCGGGCAGGGAGGTCACTGTCCTCCCGGTATGCCCTTCCCGTCGCCCGGGGTCCCTCACGCCAATGCTTACAGAAGTGACCTCCCCTTACCCATGTCTGCTCACCACCCCTCGCACATGCACCACCCCCACAGACGGACATCGCTCACGATACCCACACCGCCTAACGCTGACAGGTGAGTCGCACATACTCTGGGTACTTTGTTGAACTCTATATTTTACAGACAGGAGGACATTATTATTTTGATTAGCCATGTTGAGCAACCTTCTTTTTTTTTTGTAATCCCACTCCACCTCCACCCCGCTCACCACCAACAAATGGCGTTATCATTATCATCACCATCATCATCACCACCACCACAATGGGTCTGTCTGTTTATAAAGATATTTTCTAATGGCTTTAAGTGTATCTTTTAGAACAATTTAATCTTCTTTTTTTTTAGGTGCAATAACTTTGTAGTTCTTATAAATTCTACCAATTAAAATTTATTGTATGAATTGTGTCTTTCACTACTTTAAATTTATTTTTTGTTTCGTTTGCATATTTGATGACTCCAGACTTTAAAACCATCGATTTTCGTTTTTATCATATCGCAGTCTGGACCTCCAAAAATACCAGCTCCAGTCACCGGGCACCCCACCTACACCCCATAACCGGTCGCCGCCCCTGCGCGACGGCAGTCAACCTGTGAAAGAAAATTTACTGTGTGCTGTGTGTGGAGACAACGCTGCCTGCCAGCACTACGGGGTCAGAACCTGTGAGGGATGTAAAGGCTTCTTCAAGGTGAGTTGATGACCACAATCATTACCAACATCAGCAGCACTGCCACCATCAGCAGCAGCTCAGTGCCACCATCACCGTCGCTGCCATCAGCCCAACCATCGATTATCACTATCCACGCCACTACTGTCATCACCATTATTCTACTACTACTACTACTACAGTACTACTACTACTACTACTAATACGACTACTATTACTACAACTACTTCAACCAATTTTGTTACAACTACATATACGTCTACCGCTGCTGCAGCTGCTACTGTGACTACTAAAATTGATACTGTTACTATTTCTAACACTGTCACTCCTACAAATACTACTACTACATATGTTGCAGGCTTGTACTACTACTAATTTTACTACTACTATTATGACTACCACTGCAGCTGCTACCACCACTATTACTACAACTACCACTACCACCATCATTTTTACTGCTATTAATGTAATTAATGCTACTAATAGTACTACTACTTCCACACTTACAACCACAGTCATTGAAATTCCACTTTTCTTCACCTACTACCACCACTTCTGCTTGTGATACTGTTACCCCTACCATTGTTGTAATTACCATTACTACCAACAACATCCACAGCTAACCCGCATAACCACTACCACAACTAATGCCAATACATCTCATTCCACCATCCTACCAGCCACCACTACAACTACATCTGACATTGTTCATATCAGTACATTCATTGTTAGTTTTCTGTTACATATCTGTGTCTGTTCAAATGGGATGTTGTGGAAGTTATAACTGTTAACATTAGATGAGGAGAGTGAGTGAGTGAGTGAGTGAGTGAGTGAGTGAGTGAGTAAGCGAGTGAGCGAGTGAGTGAGTGAGTGAGTGAGTGAATGAGTGAGTGAGTGAGTGAGTGAGTGAGTGAGTGAGTGAGTGAGTCAGTGAGTCAGTGAGTCAGTGAGTCAGTGAGTCAGTGAGTCAGTGAGTCAGTGAGTGTATGAAAGATAATGAGAGAGAAAGTTAGTGGGAGAGTGAGACAGAGAGAGAGAGTGAGACAGAGAGAAAGAGAAAGAGACAAGATTATGTCAATGACTAAATTAATGTAATTTAGTAACACTTAGACTATGTATAAACATTTATTTTTTTATATTTTTCCCCTTTTTCATTTGTTTCAGTGTATTGCTGTGACATTACAATGTATGTGGTTGGCTTATACGCCTAGATAAATGAGCTTGCACTTATCAATATATTCATTGTTCTATTGCTTTTGTCCTTGACAGCGGACAGTCCAGAAAAACGCCAAGTACGTGTGTTTAGCGGACAAGAACTGCCCTGTAGATAAACGAAGACGGAACCGCTGCCAATTTTGCCGTTTCCAGAAGTGCTTAGCTGTTGGCATGGTTAAAGAAGGTGAGTAGCTATACCATTGTCACTGCATCAACCACAGCAAAATCATCATCATCATCATATTTCTGTCCAAACCAGTGAAGAATTTAAGACACTTTGATATTTAAAATTTAAAATGCACTGATAAAATGATATAAAATAATTACGAATTATTGGATTTAAAAAAGTGATCCTTCATCAGATTAAATATCTCTCAATTCTTTGCTGGTTTAGACAGAACATTTCATTTTTTTTTTATTGTGTTAAAAAATCATCATCATCATCATCATCATCATCATCACCATCATCATCATCATTTAAAACTGAGAAAAATTAAAAGCTCAACCTTAATTCAGGTAATTTATTAAAAATCTAGCAAAGAATTAAGATCAAAAATGACATCCAAACGTTTCGGTCTAAGGCCTTTATCAATAGAAATGAAACAAGAGTTAAAACTTTCACAATAAAAGCAACCACATTAAGAAGAAAAAGAAAAGACAAGCATGGAAGAGTGAGTTAAAAGTCAGTTATGATCGATTATGTGAGACAGTCTTAAAATAGCTGGTACAGACGATAAGAATTGAACCTGGATCACGGGATAAAACAGGTGATAGAGGAGTGAATTAAGGTAAGAAGGGGAGACTTGTGTGTAAAAGGGGGGAGTGAGTATGAGGGGCTCCCCCATCATCATCATCATCATCATCATCATCACCACCACCACCATCATTGTGGTTTCTTATCATTATCATCAGCAGCAGCATTACCATGAAAAAGCATCATTCAGCATCCCCTGCATATAAGTAGGAGCCGTAGATGAGATATAATATCGAATGACTGGCACTTTTGCAAATAGCACATTTATTCTAAGTTCATCACTCCTTATTGAGAAAAATGCACTATTCAGCACTTTGGTTGTAAGTTTTGCTTAGAAACTCCTTTATACTGATGATGATAAGTTATGCACCAGGGGATCTACATTACAACTCTTAAAAAATGCTACATAGTCTATAGACTACTTTCCCGTACTGAAGAATCAAGTGTTTTTACGCCAATGCAAAATCTGCATGTGATTTCGATTTTCTCCAAACCTCATATCTATAGAAAAGGACGTCATGTGTCGGAGCAAAAGTTCAATGACGTAGTCATTGGATGGGTCAATTGACGCAGAGTTTTGTGGGGTTGTTTTATTTTCTGATAATTTTAATTTCTCAGCGTGAACTTGGCTGATTAAAACAGGATCACGCTACCAATTAGGATATGACTGTATGACCTTTTGTGTTTGTTTAGTAGAACAACTGGATTGATCCTAATGTGTGCTTGACTCCAAGACTTGGTAGATATTCTTAAAGCTAAGAGTGAGCATCGATGGGTTGGGTCCAATTCTAGAATGACTTAAGGGAGGCCACCATCGCACCAGGCATCTTCATCCTGTTTACTTTATTCATAGATTATTTGCCCCTACCTACGTGAGTCAATCCTTATTTTTGTGTATTACAGCCAACAACAGTAAGATTCCACCCTGTATTGTTTATCTAAGGTTATTGTCGAGGAATATTATTCAGAATTTACCTCGTAGAAAGAGGATGTGTTTGTCTTTCTTTCAAGTACGCCCTCTTGACTCGAAGCAACATTGCACGTGCCCGTCCAGAGCAATATTTACTCACTCCCACAATTACCAGCGCAAACATACTCACATACACGCATGCGCACACCTTGGAGACGGGGCTCATCGATGCGCCCGGGGCGATGGTTGGAGCTCTTCATCTTTCTGAGACTAAGAAAACACAGGAGGTTCTCTTTTCTCCTCCTGTCTAGGAGAGGCTAACCTCTCGAACTCTTCAGCTCTTGAAAACCATGAACACTGAATCATTCCCTAAGCACTATCGTGGGGCTTTCTGGCAGACGCCATGTTTTAATGGATGGCTCGGGGCAAAATTTTGCTTTGTACTGGTTCCGCGTGCAGAAACGCATCCCTCTAGCAATTGTATTGTTTCCCTTATTATTATTATCTCTTATTCTCTTTTCCCTTCCGCGAACCCTGTGGTGAGATCTCCATCATATTTCAGCCCTAATTCAATGGCACTTTGGATCAGTCAATCACCGTAAAGGCCACGTTTCGCAGTGTTATTTTCCCACTTCTTAGTCCTATGACAATCCCCATTCTTAGATCACAAGTGATGCAAGTCTTCAGGCCGTTATATCCAAACTGCCTTATCGGAGTACTTAACGCAGGACCAAGAGTATAGTTGTTGTGGTCCAAGTCACTGATGCACTAAGCTCACTATGGATTTAGGGCCACTCCCATTTCCTCCATCTTACTGTCAATACCTTACTGCTAACCTGTAACTATGTATTGGAATTTCCGAGGTCGAAATAACGCAATCAATCGACCTTCCACCCCCTCTCAAGTGGAGACTTCCTCAGTTACACGGCAGGTTACTTAATAAAAACACGATTACTTACTTAACATTATGTGCTCCGAATGTTCTTTATAAAGAACGGAATGGCTACACCCCCATCTTCAACCATTAGTTAGGCCTAACAATGCCTATAAATCGAACGTCGCATTGTCGAGTTCCTTACGTCATTTTAGGGGCAATATCACGAAAACCTAGCCAAACCATGTTATAAATAAAATACCTTTTGAACCTTAACTTGAACTTGAACGTGTTACAACAATAACGGCAGCAATAACAGGGGTGGTGGCATTAGAACGACGACGATGAACTGTTGAACTATAACATTTTGTTTCAAAGGTGATGATTGAAGTGTACAGAATGTTGATTAAATTAATTATGTGGACAAATAAACGAGATTCGCAAAACTATCTGTTTAGTATTACATTTGTACAGATTTGTTGGGGAAAAAGGCTAAATTTAAAGGCTAATGAAGTTGAATTGAATAGTATGTGCGTCACACATAGATATACTGCTAGAAAGAATTATAATCTCTTTCGCACCATATTGATATAGTCATGTATCTTGAACTAAGATGCTCTGCAGACTCATAATCTTTAAATAGGGCAACCTTTTAAGGGGCAGGTAATGCCTTGAAGCCACTCAGAATGCGGGTATCTTTCTTATTTCACTCTGAAAATGCAGTCTTGGACCAAGCAATGAATAGTCAAGTTTAGCCGTTGTAGATGTCAGTAGTGCGAATCAAATATTTTGCTACACGTCCGCACTGATCTACGTGTTTTTGCGACTCCAACTTAACCACATCACAGAAATAAAAATAAAATGCGAACTGTTTTGGACACCTCCGCAATATACACTTGATACTCACCAAGAGCAGCGATTAAGAGCTCAGCTATTTCCGGATGCAGTCAAACTCATACCGGCCGACGCCCATTGGCGGCCTTCCAGTGGGAGAGAGATACATTATGACGCTACAAAGAAATAAGTATGCCATAAAAAAAAGAAAAGTAGCGAGAGGATGTGATATGGGGCCAAGAGGGAGAGAGAGAGAGAGAGAGAGAGAGAGAGAGAGAGAGAGAGAGAGAGAGAGAGAGAGAGAGAGANGAGAGAGAGAGAGAGAAGAGTGAAAGAATGTTCGGAAGTAAGTTAGCCAAAAAATGTCCCACCCGGCTCAGATTTCTTGCACAAATACACGGAGGGTTGCTTGTCTCAGGAGCTGTTGAAGAGCCCTGTCTTCTTAACAGTGTAACTTTCCACATCGTCCTCGCTTGCCAGCGAAAAGAGGCAGCGCCGATGAATGACAAAGACGTGATTTTGGAGAACTCGCTAGGAATAATGGGATAATGTGAAGGTCTTTGGCACCTCTTTTTTTTCTCTTCTTCTTTTTCTTTGGGCCCTATTGTGGAAATGTAGATTTTGTAGCATTTTTTGGAATTGTTTTGGACTTTTTTTTTCCTTGGAAATTTCTAATTGTTTTAATGTCAGAGCATTTCAGACATGTCTATAACTGCCGTGGCACTTCTGTCGGAATTGCCCATATCGCACTATTCCTATCCATTATAAAGAACACACACACAAAAAACGGCTGTACTCTGCAATGACGAAATTCTCCTTGCCTTAGAAAAAAAAAAAAAGGCCACAAAGGTATACGAAAATAATGCAATTTCCTCTCATCAGCTCCCTCCTCCCCTCTGCCCCCTCCCCCCAAACCTGTTCCAGCCGGTGCAAGAGCAAAACGATTCTGAGCAAGGTACCACAAAGACAAAATGGTGGTTTGTTTTAGACATAGGGACATTCTGAAATGGGCTGAAAATTCTTTGAAGCACCGCCTGCTCGAGTTTCTAGAGGTTTCACTTCTTTCGGCACCTGCTTTGTTTGGGTGGGAACGATACCCTTGCCTATAGCAACAAAGCCCTCGCCATCTCCCAGGCTCCCAGTATACATTTCTTCAGTTTCGCTTTGCCTGCTGGGCCATGGGGTGTGGAGGGGTGGGGGTAGGATGACAGGAGTGTGTGTGTGTATGTGTTGGAGAAGCGGGAGGGGGAGATAACGTGCTTGCCCCCAAAAAGACATTACTTCCTTCATGAGCTTCATCTACTTCCCTGGTGACCCATGGGGTGTGGCGGTGGGGAAAGGACTGGGGGGNNNNACCTGTTGGGGGGTGGGGGGGAGAAGGAGAGGATAGGGAGGGAATAATGTGCTTGTGTGATGGTGGGCCTTTGAATTTTCTAGGGCTTGGGATCCCTGCCCGACGCCTTTTGAGACTCCCCGACTGTCGCAGGGATTGTATCTAGATGATCTTCACCTTGGAGTGTAAAAATAAAAGTGTGTATAACTATAAAGGGACTGCGGAGTAAATTCGTTTGGAGGAGAGAGAGAGTGAGAGAGAGAGAGAGGGAGAGAGAGAGAGAGAGAGAGAGAGAGAGGGCGGGGGTTGTGTATTGTGTGTTTGTATGTGTGACAGACAGACAGAGAGACATAGCGGCACGTTAGCAAGCAGACAGACAGTCAGACAGGTCAGTCAGTCAGTCAGTCAGCCAGTCAGTCAGTCAGACAGCAGACAAATAGGCAGACAGACAGACAAGCAGGTAGGCAGGCGGGAGGACAAGCAAATAGAGAGAGAGAGAGAGAGAGAGAGAGAGAGAGAGAGAGAGAGAGAGAGAGAGAGAAAGAGAGAAATGTCAAGTTCATGCGTATATGAGAGCCAGACTTCTCCACATCGTTATAATTTTATTCTCGCAATGATTGCGAAATTCAGCGTATCTGCTTGGCAAAAATGGTCAATACTGTCGCTGCATCGTTTGAAGCGTTCTTGCGCAATTGATATGGACGGTAAAATAACATTTGGCATGTTGAAAGAAAATTAGACTAATTTCAAGACAAATGATGATATGTCGTCATGGGGGGGTAATATTATCACGCATGGTGATGAGGAGATGAGCTATGATATTTACAATGACAATGATATGTGTTTTTGCGTTTATCCTAAAAATTAAAGTTCAATGTGTTTTAATACGATCACAAATTGCACATGCATTAAGGGGGTGTCTCTTACAATCTATTTCACATCGAAAGTCACGAACGTAAATTATCATAGATATTATCATCCTATGGTAAAACCACGGAGACGCTTTTTTTTTTTTCGTAATGGTTTGTATTTCATTATGAAATCACCTAGAACTAGATCCATAAGAACTGACATGCCACCATTTTTCGTCGAAGACGAGTTGTGTGGTATTCTTTCTATCTAGAGCAGCTATATATTAAAAAAACAAACAAACTAATTGTTTATTCTAAAGAATCGTGTAACCGCTAGTTGTTCTTTTTAAATTTGCTGAAAGAAAACGTGCGTTGCTTCCCTTGGTCGGTGTTCAGGTCTGAAACTTGGCGCCATGTTTTGTGTTCTGACATGAGTGTAAGTGTGACGTAGGTCTGTGCCCCGTGATAGGCATGGCAAGCCCATTCACATAATGGGTATCGTTACTATTATATGAAACGAACAAATGCTTTGCACTTTGCACAGGAGCGTGCAGTGAACAACTATAACTCCCTAAGAGGTAGTTCTTGGAAACAAGCTGAAGCCCCGTGTTGCAAGTTGTAGATCTAAGTGGCGTTTGGTGGTCCTTTAATGATGACTTGTTATCCCTTAGACAATGATCTTTATCAGCAACAAGTGACAGCTGAAGTCCAATCTCTCTCTCTCATTCATTCATTCATTCATTCATTCATTCATTCATTCATTCATTCATTCATTCATTCATATCTACATTAAAGTCAACGTTTTCACATCCATGCATACAAAATAGCAGTCTCATTTTATTTTTCATTTGTTTAAGTATCCTTACTGTTGTTATCATTCAAATTTATTTATTTATCTATCTATTATTTATTTATTTCCAGTTGTGAGAACAGATGGACTCAAGGGCAGAAGGGGGAGATTACCCTCCAAACCCAAGTCCCCCCAGGAGTCGCCTCCCTCCCCTCCTGTCAGTCTGATAACGGCCTTGGTTCGTGCTCATGTTGACACCTGCCCCGACATCCCAAATTTGGACTACAGTCAGGTGAGCGAACACACCGATGTGCGAATAGGCAAACGGAATAACATAATTTATGAGGCGAGATATCACTTGTTGTTTTGGATATGTGTGGCAGTCTTGACGCTGGGGGCATGTTCATTGCGGTATATGTTTTAAGAGGACTTCTTATTTAATTTTCCTTCTATGATATTTCCATAATAAAATCTGAAGTACCCCGAAAAATGGAATTTTTTTCTCGATTCTATGAAAGTCCAAAATGAGAGCTTCTTCTGTACTGTAATAATAGACAAAAAGATGATCTGTCCCTGACTCCCAACAATTTATATATGGTGCAACTCTTATTTCGCCGTCAGTGAGTGAGTGTTTGTTTGTCAATGTTTAAGCAACAAGAGTGTTGAAGAGGATTAATTTTGGCGAAATCGGCCTCGTTGTTATATTTGTTGTTTGTCAATGTTTAAGCAACAAGAGTGTTGAAGAGGATTAATGTTGGCGAAATCGGTCTCGTTGTTAAATTTGTCTTATCTCTCCTCCATCTTTGATCCAAATAGTTCCAGATGTCCAAACCGGAAGATCCCACTGGTGGACGTGAGGATCACGTGAAGGCGTTCTACAACATCCTCCTCCAGAGTATGGACGTGTTGAAGGCCTGGGCTGAGAAGATCCCCGGCTTCACAGACCTGACCAAGGAGGACCAGGAGCTGCTCTTTCAGTCAGCCTCACTGGAGCTGTTTGTCCTCAAAGCTGCCTATCGGTAAGGGTTTTATTGCTCTGCTGACGCTTTCCTGTCCCTCATATACTGAAAAGGAGATTTGGCCGAGACAAGATTTTTTTTTTCAAACAGAAGGCAAACGTTATTCAATCTACTTACATCCTTTCCTTCCTTTCTCTACTTTGTTCCGTTTTGATGACATTGGTGGTTAGCGACTCTCATACAGTAAACACTGTAGTTCATACGCAAGTTCACGAAGGGGTTAAATGTTCCAACAACTGAACTTGCAGCATTCATGTGTAGAATGGAATGAAACAAAACGTGCGAAAACGTATGTGTGCTTATTCAGAGAGACTGGAATGCACCTGTATTTGTTAAATTTTGCTTTGACTATTATTACACCTTCCTGAAACGTTGTCCCCTTGCATGTCTGTGAAAACGTCCGAAGAACTTTTAAAGAACGGGCTGTATGAATAGGTTCAAATATAAACTTTTCTTTTCAAGTGAATTTGGATTATTTTCACAGTTATTTGTAGCACATCATCAGCATTTCGCAATTCACTGATTTCAGAGTGCAACCAAATGACGAGAAGATCATCTTTGAAAACGGCCAGGTGTACCATCGGCTTCAGTGTATGAAAACCTTTGGAGAGTGGATCAATTCTATCGTGGAGTTCGGCCTCAGTCTACACCGGATGGGTCTTGATATCTCCTCACTGGCCTGCATGAGCGCGTTAGCCATGATTACATGTGAGTTGATAGTCAGTTTCATTGATTACAGTCTAGAGCAGTTACAGGATTTGCCTCCCTTCAGTTTATTTTTATATGTAAAAAAAAAAAAGGGCATTTGATAGATCTATATAGATCTAATTAAGCATCATAAATTAATTTATTCAGTGATTATATCCCCTTATCCAGTTTTATTTCTGGTCATCTCCCTTTGCACACTGATGTCTCCATTTTGCTTTTATTTTGATTATCTCCCTTCAAACATCGTAACACAGTGCTACGAAAATGGACTTGGCCAGACTTAGGCTGTTTTTGAATGAGGGTACCTTGTTATTTCTTACATCAAGGCATACTAAAAGAAAACCTTAACTGTACTCTATCGTGCCGTATTCGACTCTTATCCTTTCCGAAAAAAATGGTGTTGGCATATTAAAAGAAAACTTAAACTGTATTCTATCGTGCAGTATTCGACTCTTATCCTTCCGATAAAAATGGTGTTGACATATTGTTAGAAAACTTACACTGTATTCTATCATGCAGTATTCGACTTTTATCCTTTCCGATAAAAATGGTGTCCCAACTTTCTCTTAGAAGTGTGAAAACCAACTTATGCCAGTTTCATAACACTATGACGATACTGTACCTTTTTGTACAACCATTACCTCTCGCCTTCTCATGTCCCCTACAGTAAGACATGGACTCCGAGAGCCCGAGAAGATGGAAGAGCTCCAAATGAAGATCATCGACTGCCTACGTGACCACTGCACCTACAATAGCGAAGCACAACGAAAGCCCCACTTCTTCTCCCGTATTCTCAGTAAGATAGCTGAGTTGCGTACCCTGAGCCGAGAAGGCCTACAGTGCATGACGGAAGTGGCCAAGTTTGATGACGCATGTTCCGCACCCGCTGTGATTCAGAATTATATTTCAAATCAGTTGCCTTTCTAACTTCTAAATCGGTGTTACTTTGTGGATTGTTTTCGGGTTTTTTTTTTTCTTCAGTTTTGTTTTTCGTGTGTGGACACTACTGTTTGCTTGTGTAACTTTCTTTTTTTATTATATAAAAAAAATTGGATGTGTTCATGTTTCATTCTTTTTTTCCCTCTTTTATTTGACTGTGTGCGTTGTTGTGGTCTTTCGCTACAGACAAGCTATTTTTACACTTTCTCTACCTATAAGAACAAACTGTTGTACAAAATGAACTTCCTAATCGTGGAGTTTTCTGATCATATACGCAAAATGATATGAATTGTATATAACGTACAAATTATACGATTGATATTGTTGGATATATTTGGGCTTATTCACGACTGGAGGATCCGAGATTGGAGATGGATGTTTGTGTGTGTGCTACTGTGAATGCATGGATGTTCGTGTTTGAAATCAACTACTGTTAATACATTTTTCGTAGTGTCGTAACACCGTGTGACCTCCTGTTCATACACACCCTTGATTAGTATTTTCCTTTCCAATCAAGAAGTCACAATTTATAATCATATTACTTGATGAATTTAATTTGTATATCTGTAAAATATTTATGATGTACAAGCGTTTACTTGTAACAATCGGCTTCTACCCTGTATGATATTCATATTGTATTTAAAATCTGATTATTTTTGTACCAAATTACCATGTTTTTAATCTTGAATATTTATTGCATTGTCACATTATCATTACCTTCATCGTCATCAAATGTGACAAAAGTATGTTTATCAAACGACGCTAAGGCAGGATTGACCTAAACATTGCAGAGAAGAAAAAAAAGGCTAGCGGGAAAGCGATTGTGTCCACATAATCATAGCTTACATGCCAGAGTAACTAGTCTAGTATGTGGCGATAAAGTCCATGTAACATTATCATTATTTTTTTTCCTTATCATTTTAAGGTCATGGCTCTTGGGAAACCTGTCCTGTGAATTTACATTTGTCAAATGATGTTTGCAAAGAGTGTTAAAGATTGAGGTGTTACAGATTTCGTGATTTGCCCCGGAACATGAGTTAGGGATGATTTGACGTATGACAGACTTCATCACATCTAGCACGTAATGCTGCGTTATCCGATCTTTGCTGTCGGAAGGCAAGCCCTGCCTCAAATGGAAGTGACATGGCCTCCACTCAGAGGAGTTTCCTTTTATATTTCAAATACAATACGTTTGTATATCATTCGGAGGAACGGTAAACTTGGGATCTACCTATTTTGTATTGCAGTATGAAATGCTTTACTCGTGAAATTCGGAAAATAACGCTTCGTTGTAAAGCGACTGAAGTCAAAAGGGTGGAGAGTAAAGATGCAAATGCAAACGTTATAAGGTAAATTAATGTGTGGCCTCATGAGGATGACAATATCTTTGATGGTGATATTGATCTGACAGCAAGAGGAGATCAAAGAGTAGATGCTGCAATCAAATATTTCAATGATCTACACAATTCTTCCTGTCCTTTGCGATGATCTGTGTTTTAAGAATTATGCTAAAGAAAATCACGCTATTGAGGAAAAAAAATTTGAAGCTGAAATTCAGGAAGATTGGCAGGGTTTGATCTTCGTCTGACATTTGTGGAAAGTGTTTGATATCTTTTGCTGAAGTTAAAGTTGGGGTTAACAGGTGGCCAGTTTGTAGTCTGAATGTTACAAAACGGAGAATTCTGTTGTTCTGGTCAGTTGGCCTTCTTAAGATGATTTGCTACCTAATTCCGCAACAGGTGGGATTAATGGCTCAATACTGGAATGGGTCAGGGGTGTAGACTCACGGGACAGTTTTTCCTATTGACATCAGATAATTATCACAATGTGTTTCTGTTGATCTTGCCTGTAGATAGATTATAGGTGTGGTCTCTAGTGTTTTACATTAGTATCAAGTGACAAAGAACGATGCCCTGTAGATAACACTTTGTAGACATCGTGACTTATTTGTAGTTTAATGTGAAGTAGATCAATATTTGCTTAGCCACGTTTGTCTTGGCGTTATGATTTTCATTACCTGGACTATCGAACTGTAGATACGATCAAACATATTGATGTTGTGACGTTTTTTTTGTTTTATAAACAGCGTTTCCAAGTACTTTTCTAGTCCCATTTTTATATGTTTATAAAATTCTGGTAAAATGATTTTGCATTTGTTATTTCATTTCATGTACTGAACTATGCTCATGCATATTTTTCATTTAGAGGAGTCTGGTTGAAAGCTACGATTTCGTGGATAACTTGATACTTTGGTAACAGATAGGACTTTTCATTTATGTTTAAAGCAATTCCTGGATAAAAAAACCGGTCATAAAATTTCTATTTAGTGATGAATTGATACATGACGAAAGGACATTATTTTGTCTTATACAAAAGCTTCACTTCTTCTAATATTACTTAGTTTAATGGCTCTTATTCAGCTTTTACATTCAGTTGAAGCGTAACACAATCTTATCAATGTCTTAAATTATTTTTGCCATAGTGAATAGGCGGAGATTAAAATAGACACGTTACTTCCACTTTAAATGTGCAATAGTAACATGAATATGATTTTGCGTACTTTACATATTATGAATCTGTCTTTTTTTCCTTTAACACATTGATTGCCAAAAATACAATTAAATAGTGCCATAAATTTACTATCGCTACATTTTTTCATGGTTGCTGTTGATTTTTGTTTTTGTTTTTAATAACTGTTATTTTCGAAGTTTATTGATATTGCATGCTGTTTGGCATTTCAAATACATACTTTATAAAAGTTTTTAAGACACACACGCATTGTACATTTCCTTCTGGTGAATGAGCTGGATACAAAGAAAACATAAATTCATGCCCTTTTCAATTTCCTTACTACTTTGATGAGTTTTCAGTTTTCCTTTCCATAAACGTTTGTTTCATTAATTGTGAATATAACGTCAGTAATCTCCCTTGGTGAGCTCTTCTGTGCAATGTATTGTACTGTTATTTTCCCCTACCTATCTTACCTTACCCTGTCTTGCATGATATCCCATACTTTTAACGTCAGAGTAAACAAAGCTATAATCTTCATCAAATTCAAAAGATAGGCTCTCTTTGTCTCCATGCCTTTAGACGAAGACCAAGAGTCGGTTGTGACAAAGCTCCTTAAGTTCATACAAACTATATTAGTCTAGAGAGGAAATATTATTATTTCAGAATAGATATAAAGCGATACGTATTTTCATTCAGAAAAATATAAACTCTTCTTAGTTGACCTATAAACTGATCATGATCTAACCACTGGTAACTAGCACATTTATCTTAAATGTATCTTAAAAAGCTCGTACAATCAGTTTCGTGTGAACAACCCGGTTATTATGTTTTGAGAGCGATTCATTGAAAATACTGACCGTGTTGTGGCTTCGGATCTATGTTTACATTGTAGTCTCTAGTTTTAGTCGAGTTTGACTTACGATTAGAAGTAAATTAGACATTTGGACTTTAGCAATACATTTATGAGTCAGATCTCATGAGAGAACACAGTAATTATATTATGTATTGATATTGTTTCGTTTGGTTCATTAATTTTATCTCTTGCCTTCATGTATGAAACCTCTCTCAAGAGCATTTTGGCATTAAATTATGTGGTGAAATTTTATGATGGAAATTTAGTTATTGTAAAGCGGTAGAAGTTGTTTTGAAAGCTCTATATCTATACAATTCAGATATACAAGAAGATTGAATAACAACATACCTGCCTTAAACACCAACGGCATTAGAAATCTCCAATCAAGATGAAAATGATGTACATTATTTTCATATTTTCTGTTTTACGTTAGGTTTATTTTATTGTATTGTTAAAGCAACAAAGAATAGAAACCAGTGTAGATCACTGAGATCTTAAAACTCAGAGAAGAGTTCCCAAAATAGTCTTTATGGTTGTGATAAGTACAATAACGTTAAAAGTGAGTGTTTACAGTATTGAATCACTATAATTATAATAGTCTTGTTAAATGTGATGTTTGGTTGGATTTGAATTAGTTATGAGAAAAGCATTTGTGTCAAGGATTTTAGCCCTGAGAATGTAGGAAATGCTGCAGTGTACGCAGGTCTGATTATATTTTCAGATTCTCACTCCAACCTCTTGTGTCTTCTCAACGGTTTTTTTTTTTCTTTACCCTGTCTATTTGTGGATGCCAAAAAACGTACCTATACTATACATACAATGTTGCTGTTGCTTTGTTATAAAAAATTCTTCTATTATTCGTGTTTGATTTCATGCCCAGTTCACCCTCAACTAAAACTTGCGCCAAACTGCGGAACTGTGGAATGGAACATTATCACGTTTTGATAGTTTTGCTACCATAGAGAAGGAAATTCTATTGCGAATGAACATGTTATAGCAATATTTTAGTATACGAAATGAACTAACTAGGTTCTGATTTTCAAAGCATTGCTTTGATGCCATCATAGACAAGAAGTGTGGCCTAAATATTACATTGGAAATATTCTGTATACTCTTTGCATAATTCATTTATTACTTTGCTCCTGTTCCGAATTTGTCTCCGTTCAACCTGAGACCAGTAACAATGAGGCTGTGATGTCTAGTGATTGTGTTTTGTGGGCTCTCTAAAGATTTTCCTCTGTAGGAACTACAAAGGCCTGATCCCATCTCAACAGGTAATAAAACATATATTAATCATGCAAATATAGACACTGTGGTAAGAGAATCCATTATCAAGATTCAAGATTTGTTTTCTTGTTGATCTTTTCCCGACCATTTCAGCACATCACAATAACAATAACAATAACAATAACAATAACAATAATATGTTTATTGAGCTCAGACAACTATCTGCTGTAAATGAGCAAAATAACAATAATTTCAACAAGCAATTCACATTCTGCCCTGTCTTAAAATTAGGAGGATCATTGGGCATCAAGATAGTGGAGGGTCACAGTCCAAAGTGCTAAGTGGGGACACACAATGGCTGCGGCAGGTACATTAAGGTGACGGTTAACGCCGGTTACTATAGTGAAATAGTGTTGGTTAAATTGTTAGCGATAATCACTGACCTATGGTTCCATTTGCCTTTGTTAATGACAGCCCATTGCGTGGAGCCATACACTATCGTATCAAACCCTATGCGATAGCCATGCATAAACAGTGTTTTGAAATTAAGTGCATAGAAAAGGCCTGCCAACACGATGTAATGGTTTAGTGTTTTAAGATAAAGTATTAAAGCACTGTGAGTGAACTGGTAGCAGAACTGTCGGGTGATTTTGTTCCATGAAATTTGTTTCGTGGGGCTGGCCAAGGGTTATCATTTTTACATGTACAGCTCGACAAATAAAACACATATAAAACTAATTTTGTTGTTGGTGCAGTCATGGTGTAGTCGTTGTTGTTGTGTACTTAATGGTGGTAGAAAATATACTGGTCACTATTGACAATAAGGCCGTTGTTGGTGGGGATCTTGACGATAATAATGATGATGAGTGATGATGGTGGAGATCCTATGATGTCTGAATGGTGGTGGTGAGGATAAGGTTTAAGGTAGTGATGGTAACTGTGGAAGCATGTTTGTATATGCTTGTCGCTTTTGTGGTGGTGGTGGTGGTGTAATAATGGCGAGATTTCTGGAGATGGTGGTGTTGTTAATGGTAACGATATTTATGGTTGTTAGGGTCCTTTCAATGCCATATACCAGTTAAATGGCGTTCTAGAGAGCGTAAAACAAGTCATTTAATTTTTTTTTCAAGTTCAAGTTTATTAGGCACTTGGCCAGTGACAAACATCAATAAGTTTACCAACATGAAAGAGTCTCAAGCATACTGTGCCCCACGTGATCCACCTTCAGACATTTCATTCATACTCTACTCATTAAATTACAACATACTAATTTCNTTGAAATTAAGTGCATAGAAAATGCCTGCCAACACGATGCAATGGTTTAGTGTTTTAAGATAAAGTATGAACTGGTAGCAGAACTGTCGGGTGATTTTGTTCCATGAAATTTGTTTCGTGGGTCTGGCCAAGGGTTATCATTTTTACATGTACAGCTCGACAAATAAAACACATATAAAACTAATTTTGTTGTTGGTGCAGTCATGGTGTAGTCGTTGTTGTTGTGTAGTTAATGGTGGTAGAAAATATACTGGTCACTATTGACAATAAGGCCGTTGTTGGCCGTTGTGGGGATCTTGATGATAATAATGATGATGAGTGATGATGGTGGAGATCCTGTGATGTCTGAATGGTGGTGGTGAGGATGAGGTTTAAGGTAGTGATGGTAACTGTGGAAGCATGTTTGTATATGCTTGTCGCTTTTGTGGTGGTGGTTGTGTAATAATGGCGAAATTTCTGGAGATGGTGGTGTTGTTAATGGTAACGATATTGATGCTTGTTACGGTACTTTCAATGCCATATACCAGTTAAATGGCGTTCTAGAGAGCGTAAAACAAGTCACTTAATACAGTTTGGATTACCACAGTGAGCAGTGCTGAACTCATGGGAGCGAATCCTGATAAACCTGTGCGTGAAATTTCGAATGAATGCGTTCGAGAACGCAATATGTGTGTGTGTGTGTGTGTGTGTGTGTGTGTGTGTGTGTGTGTGTGTGTGTGTGCGCGTGTCTGTCTGTCTGTCTGTCTGTATGTGTGTGTGTGTCTGTCTGTCTGTGTCTGTGCCTGTGTGTGTGTCTGTTTGTCTGTCTGTCTGTATCTGTGTGTGTGAGTGTGTGTGTGTGTGTGTGTGTGTGTGTGTGTGTGTGTGTGTGTGTGTGTGCGCGCCTGTGCGTGCTTGCTTGCGTATGCATATGTGTATGTGTGTATGTGGTCTAGGCTTATTCCCAATCAACTTGTTAAACTTAAACTTGTATGTATGTCTATATGTCTGTGTATCTGTGTCTGTTTATGTGGGGCTTAATGAACATTAATGTCCATGGCTAGCACAAACTTTGCACAACACTCCATACTTCGGACGCATTAAACATTATAAACTTGTCTGTTTGTTTTTAATCGATCAGGTTATTGCCCCTTTATGAGTGTCCGGTTATCCGAGTGTTTAGTTAATATTCTTAAAACAAACTAAAATATAGTGCTGAGCAAGTATCGATACCGAGAGCTCGAAATCCGAGTAGCTTTTTAAGGGTGGGTGGGTAGGTGTGTTCGTGTATGGATGAGTGAGTGAGTGAGTGAGTGAGTGAGTGAGTGAGTGAGTGAGTGAGTGAGTGAGTGAGTGAGTGAGTGAGTGAGTGAGTGAGTGAGTGAGTCGGTAGCTTGCTCGGTTGATCAATCAGCCAGTCAGTCAGTCAGTCAGTCAGTCAGTCAGTCAGTCAGTCAGTCAGTCATTAGTCAGCCAGCCTGTCAGCTAGCCAATTAGTCAGTCAGACGGTCGGTCAGTCAGTCACCTGTTTATCCAGACTGTTAGAATGGTATCTCGTGCAGACGGGTGATAAAATCATACCAGTTCAGCCTGTTGGTATTATGAGCCTTGACCACAACTGATGGCATTGAGTCTCCTCAAAACAGACCAGATATTACCTCATGTCACCCCGTCCTTCAGTACTCACTGTTTATAATCTACAAGTTCTCACATCTTAATATAAGATTCGGACCCCCTTTCCCTCCATCTTCAATGTCTCCAACAGCCCCCCTGAAATTTCCCTTCCCCTCTTCCTCCTCCCCCACCCCCAACCAAATCGTACCCATACAAATATCAAAAGCTGCATACAACCTCAATTCGTCAATAGAGACGACAAACTAAACACTTTTGTTTTGTTGATGAAATATTATTACCCTGATAATCATACCTAAGAATGGACCCATCTTAATTAGTAAGAGCTGGAAATATATTTAGACTTTTTCGACAGCACAACGTAGTGACGTCATTCATTATTAACCCTCAAAGACCCACTGTGCCTTATGTGGCACATGAGCTTGGTGTTTCCATAACAAGTGATATGTAGACATGACTCCTCGAAGAACCAAAGTACAATGGCACATATATTACTACATAACAATAAATAGTCTATACAGACAGTATGAAAATTATGTCGGAAAGATCGAAACCAAATACTCAAAACATTTAAAAGAACCAGCTGTGTCACTGTAGTAACAATACTACTCTTGGGATTTAGAGGGTTAAAGTGGTTTTTAGATTCGCACTTTTCTACATGCTCATCTTTTCTAAAAATGCTTGCTAATCGAGAACGTGTATACGGAATCTAGAATTTCAGCAAAACAGCCCATAATAAATTGTACCAAGTCTGGGCATGAGTTGCTAGGAAATATGGAAATTTTACGATGCACCATAAAATAAGAGTGTTAGACAGTTTTAGCATAGTTGGTCATCTTCCGCTTACCATGGCAATAATAACAATAATAACTTCATTAGCTCAGGTATATATTATTATAGTTTACTAAGAGCAAACGATATATGATAAAGCAAAGCAAGTACAGTGCGCGATGCGTAAATGTCCCTAATAGAGCTGTCCATGGTCATAGTTCGATGATTTCTAACATGTACTGACCACGCGACAGGCAAAAATTTTCCAACACGTTTTCTACAGCATTTTTTCTAGGAAAGCAAAAAATGTGTCTGACCTAACCCAGATGCGCATGACACGATCGAACTTGTTTATTATTATATTATTATTATTATTATAATCATTAACACCATTTCCCTTCACTGGGGATGTATAACAGCAAACAATTAAGATAAATTAATTACAGTAAGACTGAAAAAATCTACTGAAATGGACGCTATAATGAGACATAAATAACACGATTTTTCAGGTTAACAGGATGGACATTGTTTTAAGAAACGTGACAAAGTGACGGTGATATTGACTTTTTGACTTTTCATTACTGAAATAACAAACTGAGTAGCTGGTTCCTGCGGGAATTCAAGAGTACATTAACCCTTTCAGTGACAAGAGTACTTGGCTATGTGGTTTCCTGGAGGGCGGTGTGAATTTCTTGTGTGTTCACAGCACTTTCATTACATGCACTTTTACACGTCACTGACTTGTTACTTGTTACTTGTTCCCGTAAAAAGCATCAGTTTACACTGGACAGTTGCGTACGTGTTCTCTACCCCGATCCAGAACCCAGTGAAGGTCTTTGACACCTATTGTTTTTTCTTCTTTCGACCCTATTAACATTTTGTGTTATTCTAAATATACCACTGTGATTTGGGGAAATTTCTTCCATGGAGGTTAAAGTACTTCTTTTGCCCGGTCTTTTAACGGGAAGAAAAAGGGGGGTCAACGCCCAAAAATTTTCACAAATGTCTTTTGAAAAAGATCACCTCAAATTCTGATTTGGTCCCCAATTTTTCATTTGGCTATTTTTGACCGCGTGCGAATACATAGGCCTACACATTTTATTTTTTTATCTAGAAGGCTCAAATTGTACCTGAAACTTTAAAATTGAATGCTTTATTTAGATCACAGGTAATTTTACACATTTCTACACCTTAACACTGGCTGGCAAGGCTCCAAAAAAGGGGGATTTTATATATTAGCGGATTAATTGGCTTGTACACAATGAGTGATTTGCCCCTCTAATATGTGTCAAAAACATAAAGATTCATTGACCTCTTTGCCCTGTGTGTTGTTATCAGGTTGTGGAGTGTATGACAAAGTCAAGGGATATCAAAGTTTGGTTTCCCCTTTTTCATAGCATCACTCTAAATTATATGTAATGTTGACTTCCCAGTATAAAAAAATCAGCCCACTAATATTTCTGGATCTTTTTGTCGATTTTTGCTATAAACTCAATTCATCTACCATATACTAAAACGATATTTCTCACATCTGATTCCAGTGTGTCATGTGCATAATAAAAATGATTGTATTATGTGCATGGTTACATTTCAGCTACAAGGGTCCCTAAGTGATCGAACTTCAAAATAAAAGCTCTCTAAATTTTTTTCCTATTTTCCTTTCAGTATTCGTACCTGTCCATGGGTCTTTCCAGTCTGGAAATTTGTCTTGCAGCACGTCAAATTCAGGCTGAAGTTGCTTGTCAACTGACTGTCCAATGTAGTTCGATTGATTAGTGTAGCAATTAGAGCTGCTGGCTGTGTTTATGTTCAGAGATCATTTAAAACACTGTTAACCTGGGGTTCAGGTAATACATGATTAATACAGCATTAATGGTGAAAGAGAAATCACAGTATATTTTTAAGCTCGGATCTCTTATGAGCTGTATTGGCATATCGTGTGCTGAGAATTAACTGGTTCTATGTCCAGTTTTGCATTTTTTAAAGGTAGAAATTGGACAAGAAACCTTGAGTCGCAAAGTTCTATGTCCGAGAAATTTGAATTTGTGAGTAATAATATGAATGAATAAAAAGGCGATCTCCTATAGAACTTCGTGCTCTTTTGAAGAGAAAATCAAAACTTTGACCTAAATTTTCTCAGTTGATCAAAAAGTGGACATAGAACCAGTTAATTCTCAGCCCACGATATATAGACAAACACAAATAGTGGCCCCGCTGGGAGATCCTTGTAGCTAAGTATTGGGTCAAAAGTCGTTTTGAAGCCTAATAGAAGGCATGGATGAGGCGCACACCTGACGCAAAGATAGGTGCTCTGCTTCACATAGAAGGCTAGAAAATACATTTATTTTTAAATTTGGTTGGAAGTCTACGGTTGTTAAAAACAAACTTGAAAAGTGATGTATGTTAAGTTACCACACCTGGTAATTTGATTGGTATTTACGAGTTAAAGACAGTTTTTCCATCCAGGTGACGATATACAGCATTTCCTGGTGTCATGATCGCATTTGCTCTTTACAAGTTAGATGTGAAATTCACATTTGATTGTGAGTCGTAAAGCGTAATATGTTCAGAATATCAGAGAATGCTTACCATAACGAACCCTAAGAGATCCGAATTTGGAAACTGAAGCTCTCTATAACATTTTTGGTGTATCTGTAAAGACATGGTTGAGATGATTTTTTTTCATTGAACAGACCCCTACATGTGAAGCGAAATCATTTCTATTGATTGCATCAGTCACCGGGATACCAAGCACATCCGAGATAGTGGTCTTGGCAACCATCCCATAGTGTTTGGTAGAATGTTTGATTTGTGCTTGTAAAACGCATACACTGATACACAGTAACAAACAGCGAAGGTTATCAAACTTTCTCCCTCTCTGTACCCCTGGTCTTATGACCATTCTCTCCTCGGTCATCTGGCGGGTTCAAAATTGTCAGTGTTGAGACTTTGTCGATTTTGTCCAAATTTGGACCTACTAAGAACTAATATGTTTGAATGCCCTATAATATTCTGGTGATAAGTACCTCGGTCTAACCTCGGCTTCCACGTGGATTTCCTATTATATTTCCTTATTACTAGAATACGACGTTATACATCATGGTTGACATAGAGGGACTTTCAGTAAAAAAATGTAGCTACTCTTCTATGTTTTGCAACTTCAAATGGCGTTTAATCATTATGTTGAAGCTAACAAGTTACAAAAGCCTAATCCAATTTCCCTCTTTGAGCCAATAAACTGTTTTCTGTATTTTTATTTACAAGAAATTCCACAATCTCTACTTTAATTATTTGCAGAATTCAATGAGCTTATTAAAAATGATGTTCAAAATATAGATCTTGCTGTTTGTTTTCGAGCTGCGAACCGATACATCGAAAGGTTTAAACAAGCTAATCAGTTTCCTTAACGACAAGTGCTCCGCACAGAAGGGCACGCCGAACCGAGGTGAATGACCAAAACTTCAGGTTTAATTTACAAAATCAGGAGAAAATGTAAAATAATTCGCAGGTAGGTTCACAAATCTAGGCCTATCCTCCACAATCTGTCCAAAGGACAGATCTTTTACTGTCTTCCTAACGCTTGTAACAGCATGTTATTTTCAGCCAATTAGAAGTCTGTAACCTAACATAGACTTATCGCGAAAATCATGAAACAGTTATTTTACAATAAAGATAACAGCCTTCAAACTTCATATTATTTCTATCTCAAACTTTATTTATTCATAATAATATCAGGATAAGGAGGTATGTAATCCCTGTCACTGTTCACATGTGTCTGGCCCGTTCTTTACAATTTACACCATTGCCTCAAGTATTACAGTATTTTATTGTGATGGTTTCAATCATCTCAGTGCTATATTATTACATCATCAGTAATAATCTTAATGAAATTTTAAAATCTCGTATCTGGCCAATGCCTGCGCATGGGACATCACATCTTTTTTTACCCCAACAGATCAAGTCACTTAGTAGTGTTATCAACTCCCACCGAAACATGCCGTGATAATGCTTGACAAACGCTGATCACCAGCTCTCGGACAATGTCTTTTATTTTCATAGCCAGTTACCCATTTTTGCAGACAATGAACTGAAGAAATGTGAATGAAATGCTCTCCGAAGGCTCTTGCAACATGATTAATCGGGTTTGGAAGCCAGATCTTTTGATCTTGAACACAAATCCATAATCAACAGGGCGAAAGACCTTGATTCTGGGAGGGGCACTGGCAAATGAAGCGTTGTTAAAGAGGACACAGTAACCTTGATTTCTTGATCTAGTACTAGACTATCAGAAATAGTATCAATGAAATATTTTGATTCTGATTCTGTCATTAAAAACCAGTCTAAACTGTTATAAAATTACATCAACATTTTGCATTTATTGACCTGTTTTGTTGATTTGGGACACAAAGTTGTACTTCTACACGAACTAGATAAAAAAAAAAAGAGAACATTCTGGCTGTTTACAAAAAAAAAATGAAGAATGAGTAACCTCTACAAAACGTGAAAACCTTTGTGTGAGAGTGATGCAAACAATAGAGCCCTAGAAAACATTGCCATCACCGTCACTCTGTTCAACATGGGAACTCTTCGTACAGAGACTGATGTTGTGAATCGATGAACTTGTTAGTGTTGATGACTTTGTCGTTTTTCATCATCTCTTCCATTAGCATTTTTTTTTCAGAATAACAGATACTCTCAGACTGTGCACTCAGAAAAATATAACAAAGAGTTACACATTTTTTTAACAGTGGTCGTTCGTCTACCATCATCATCTTCGTTTTATAAAATGAGTGTTTTAATGTTAAGGGACGTCTCCTGGCTGTAGTCATATATAAGCTTGTCAATATTAACTTAAATCCGACGTAAGTCCTAAATGCCGCTTTGGTCATAGATTTGTCAAAGATCTCTATCAATAGCTGAGGATTATGTATGTGCTTCATCATCGCTTCCACCGTCATCTTTGTTTGTTAAACTGAGAATTTCTAAACGTTAAAGCTAATGTCAGGTCAATGGCGCCGCCTGATGGCAGTCATAATGTGGTTGGTCAATGTGAACTAAATCCGATCAGTGTTAGAAACACCGTTGTGGTCATAGATGTACCAAAGATCTCTATCAATGGATAATGCATAGTCCATGGATGCACTAGTGAGTTAGAAACACCGTTGTGGTCATAAATGTACCAAAGATCTCTATCAATGGATAATGCATACTCCATAGATACTCTAGTGAGTTAGAAACACCGTTGTGGTCATAGATGTACCAAAGATCTCTATCAATGGATAATGTATAATCCATAGATACTCTAGTGAGTTAGAAACACCGTTGTGGTCATAGATGTACCAAAGATCTCTATCAATGGATAATGNAAAGTGACGGTGATATTGACTTTTTGACTTTTCATTACTGAAATAACAAACTGAGTAGCTGGTTCCTGCGGGAATTCAAGAGTACATTAACCCTTTCAGTGACAAGAGTACTTGGCTATGTGGTTTCCTGGAGGGCGGTGTGAATTTCTTGTGTGTTCACAGCACTTTCATTACATGCACTTTTACACGTCACTGACTTGTTACTTGTTACTTGTTCCCGTAAAAAGCATCAGTTTACACTGGACAGTTGCGTACGTGTTCTCTACCCCGATCCAGAACCCAGTGAAGGTCTTTGACACCTATTGTTTTTTCTTCTTTCGACCCTATTAACATTTTGTGTTATTCTAAATATACCACTGTGATTTGGGGAAATTTCTTCCATGGAGGTTAAAGTACTTCTTTTGCCCGGTCTTTTAACGGGAAGAAAAAGGGGGGTCAACGCCCAAAAATTTTCACAAATGTCTTTTGAAAAAGATCACCTCAAATTCTGATTTGGTCCCCAATTTTTCATTTGGCTATTTTTGACCGCGTGCGAATACATAGGCCTACACATTTTATTTTTTTATCTAGAAGGCTCAAAGTGTACCTGAAACTTTAAAATTGAATGCTTTATTTAGATCACAGGTAATTTTACACATTTCTACACCTTAACACTGGCTGGCAAGGCTCCAAAAAAGGGGGATTTTATATATTAGCGGATTAATTGGCTTGTACACAATGAGTGATTTGCCCCTCTAATATGTGTCAAAAACATAAAGATTCATTGACCTCTTTGCCCTGTGTGTTGTTATCAGGTTGTGGAGTGTATGACAAAGTCAAGGGATATCAAAGTTTGGTTTCCCCTTTTTCATAGCATCACTCTAAATTATATGTAATGTTGACTTCCCAGTATAAAAAAATCAGCCCACTAATATTTCTGGATCTTTTTGTCGATTTTTGCTATAAACTCAATTCATCTACCATATACTAAAACGATATTTCTCACATCTGATTCCAGTGTGTCATGTGCATAATAAAAATGATTGTATTATGTGCATGGTTACATTTCAGCTACAAGGGTCCCTAAGTGATCGAACTTCAAAATAAAAGCTCTCTAAATTTTTTTCCTATTTTCCTTTCAGTATTCGTACCTGTCCATGGGTCTTTCCAGTCTGGAAATTTGTCTTGCAGCACGTCAAATTCAGGCTGAAGTTGCTTGTCAACTGACTGTCCAATGTAGTTCGATTGATTAGTGTAGCAATTAGAGCTGCTGGCTGTGTTTATGTTCAGAGATCATTCAAAACACTGTTAACCTGGGGTTCAGGTAATACATGATTAATACAGCATTAATGGTGAAAGAGAAATCACAGTATATTTTTAAGCTCGGATCTCTTATGAGCTGTATTGGCATATCGTGTGCTGAGAATTAACTGGTTCTATGTCCAGTTTTGCATTTTTTAAAGGTAGAAATTGGACAAGAAACCTTGAGTCGCAAAGTTCTATGTCCGAGAAATTTGAATTTGTGAGTAATAATATGAATGAATAAAAAGGCGATCTCCTATAGAACGTTGTGCTCTTTTGAAGAGAAAATCAAAACTTTGACCTAAATTTTCTCAGTTGACCAAAAAGTGGACATAGAACCAGTTAATTCTCAGCCCACGATATATAGACAAACACAAATGGTGGCCCCGCTGGGAGATCCTTGTAGCTAAGTATTGGGTCAAAAGTAGTTTTGAAGCCTGATAGAAGGCGTGGATGAGGCGCACACCTGACGCAAAGATGGGTGCTCTGCTTCACATAGAAGGCTAGATAATACATTTATTTTTTAATTTGGTTGGAAGTCTACGGTTGTTAAAAACAAACTTGAAAAGTGATGTATGTTAAGTTACCACACATGGTAATTTAATTGGTATCTTTGAGTTAAAGACAGTTTTTCCATCGAGGTGACGATATACAGCATTTCCTGGTGTCATGATCGCATTTGCTCTTTACAAGTTAGATGTGAAATTCACATTTGATTGTGAGTCGTAAAGCGTAATATGTTCAGAATATCAGAGAATGCTTACCATAACGAACCCTAAGAGATCCGAATTTGGAAACTGAAGCGCTCTATAACAGTTATCGTGTACCTGTAAAGACATGGTTGTGATGATTTCTTTTCATTGAACAGACCCCTATATGTGAAGCGAAATCATTTCTATTGATTGCATCAGTCACCGGGATACCAAGCACATCCGAGATAGTGGTCTTGGCAACCATCCCATAGTGTTTGGTAGAATGTTTGATTTGTGCTTGTAAAACGCGTTAACTGATACACAGTTACAAACAACGAAGATTATCAAAATTTCTCCCTCTCTGTACCCCCTGGTCTTATGACCATTCTCTCTTCGGTCATCTGGCGGGTTCAAAATTGTCAGTGTTGAGACTTTGTCGAATTTGTCACAAATTTGGACCTACTAAGAAGAACTAATATGTTTGAATGCCCTATAATATTCTGGTGATGAGTACTTCGGTCTAACATCGGCTTCCACGAGGATTTCCTATTATATTTCCTTATTACTAGAATACGAAGTTATACATCATGGTTGACATAGAGGGATTTTCAGTAAATAATGTAGCCACTCTTCTATGTTTTACAACTTCAAATGGCGTTTAATCATTATGTTGACGCTAACACAGACTTATCACGAAAATCATGAAACAGTTATTTTACAGTTATAAAGATAACAGCCTTCAAACTTCATATTATTTCTTCTCTCAAACTTTATTTATTCATAATAATATCAGGAAAAGGAGGTATGTAATCCTTGTCATTGTTCACAAGTGTCTGGCCCGTTCTTTACAATTTACACCAATGCCTCAAGTATGATAGTATTTTATTGTGATGCTTTCAATCATCACAGTGCTATATTATTACATCATTAGTAATAATCCTAATGAAATTTAAAAATCTCGTATCTGGCCAATACCTGCGCTTGGGACATCACATTTTTTTTAACCCCAACAGATCAAGTCACTTGGTAGTGTTATCAACTCCCACCGAAACATGCAGTGATACTGCTTGACAAACGCTGATCACTAGCTCTCGGACAATGTCTTTTACTTCCATAGCCAGTTACCCATTTTTGCAGACAATGAACTAAAGAAATGTGAATGAAATGCTTTCCGAAGGCTCTTGCAACATGATTAATCGGGTTTGGAAGCCAGATCTCTTGATCTTGAATACAAATCCATAATCAACAGGGCTAAAGACCTCGATTCTGGGAAGGGCACTGGCAAATGAAGCGTTGTTAAAGAGGACACAGTAACCTTGATTTCTTGATCTAGTACCAGACTATCAGAAATAGTATCAATGAAATATTTTGATTCTGATCCTGTCATTAAAAACCAGTCTAAACTGTTATAAAATTACATCAACATTTTGCATTTATTGACCTGTTTTGTTGATTTGGGACACAAAGTTTTACTTCTACACGAACGAGATAAAAAAAAAGAGAACATTATGGCTGTTTCAAAAAAAAGCAAAGAATGAGTAACCTCTACAAAACGTGAAAACTCCTGTGTGAGAGTGGTGCAAACAAAAGAGCCCTAGAAAACATTGCCATCACCGTCACTCTGTTCGACATGGGAACTCCTCGTACAGAGACTGATGTTGTGAATCGATGAACTTGTTAGTGTTGATGATTTTGTCCGTATTTCATCATCTCTTCCATTATCATTTTTTTTTTCAGAATAACAGATACTCTCAGACTGTGCGCCTAGTAAAATTTAACAAAGAGTTACACACTTTTTTAAACAGTGGTCTTTCGCCTTCCATCTTCATCTTCGTTGTATAAAATGAGTTTTTTAATGTTAAGGGACGTCGCCTGGCTGTAGTCATATATAGTTTGTCAATATTAACTTAAATCCGACGTACGTCCTAAACGCCGCTTTGGTCATAGATTTGTCAAAGATCTCGATCAAGAGCTGAGGATTATGTTTGTGCTTCATCATCGCTTCCATCATCATCTTTGTTCGTTAAACTGAGAATTTCTAAACGTTAAAGCTGATGTCAGGTCAATGGCGCCGCCTGATGGCAGTCATAATGTGATTGGTCAATGTGAACTTAAACCCGACCTGAGTTAGAAACACCGTTGTGGTCATAGATAATAATAATAATAATAATGCGGTTTATAAGTCTCATATCCAGGCTAATGCCCGCTCATGCGACTTCACACTATTATTACCCCAGCAGGCCTGATCATTCTAGGACTTTCTCTACTCCCTGGGGAGCATACAGTGCCGCTGCCATTTATAGGCGCTGATCACTAGCATTCTGACAATATCTTCCACTGCCTATAGCCAGGTACCCATTTTACAGACGGGTGGACTGAGGAAAATGTGAATGAAATGCTTTCCCAGGGCACTTACAACATGACCGTGGTCGGGAATCGACCCCAGGACCTTTAGATCTTGAGTCCAACGCCGTAACCATTAGGCCACGCTGTACCAAAGATCTCTATCAATGGATAATGCATAGTCCATGGATACTCTAGTGAGTTAGAAACACCGTTGTGGTCATAGATGTACCAAAGATCTCTATCAGTGGATAATGCATAGTCCATGGATACTCTAGGTGGATTTCTCAGCTAGTACTTGGCACAAGTCAATCTGATTTCAAGTAGTTTGTCTTTTTTTCTCAGGAGGAAAAGAGTCAAGTGAAAATAAGTCAATCCGGACTGAACGAATGTCACTTTGAAAATATCATCAAGACTTTGTTAGTTAGACTTTCTATTCTGCATCTGAAGAAAGACGTCAGTCAGAAAATCTAATTATTTAATTTGTTGAATCATACAATTTTCTTACTTATTTATGTCCAGTGTAAATTAATGTTTTGTAAATAATGACGATTTTGTTAGTGGTATGAAACGATAGCGCAAACAGGTTGACTTAGCTCTCAGGTCAAAGTTATTATTATTATTATTATTATTATTATATGCCGTGTACACACATTTGTGATTGCTGAAGGTCTCGTTATTATCTCACGAAGTTTGATGTAAATAGATAAAACTCACATGCTGGAAATTGTATCCACATTGCCTAGCAGTTCTTAAGAAATGAAAAGTGACTCATTTTACACACGAAGATATATATCAACAAAACAGAAGATTGCCGCATAATTTGAAACTCATTAACGATGCCTTTTTACAATTTTAAAGTTGATGTTTTCTGGTTGGTGTTTTTGGTAAAACAAAAAGGGTATTTGGATATTTTTTTTCTTTTGTTTTGTCTTTGCTTTACCCATCCCTGCGATTCTTCTCTGTTTCCTTATGATAGAAGCTAACCAAGTTGCTACATGTGATCAGCGTTGGTACGTTCACCAAAAAAGTCAATTCAGATCAAGTTTAATTAACTCGGGGAAAACCCACAGGATCAAGTTTAGCTCAGTTCTTTGTAAATTGAGCAGTTTAGTTTTCAGATCAGGTCAGTTCTCTCTGGTTTTTAAAATCGGTATTCGGTTCCGATTTTCGACGTAGATTTGAACTGAAAATTTTTATTTAGGTAGAGAGTAGAGACTAGACTAGATCAAGCACCCAGAATAGATACAGTTTAGATATAGATCAATTCGTCCTAAATCAGCTATTAAATCAAATTCACATAAGCTGAACTAAAGCTCACGAACTGCGTTCATGTGTACTCAATTCTGCTCTAATGTGTTCCAAATCAGTGTCTAAGTTTAGTGAGGACTGACTGTAAAGGACATTCTTTGCATGTGATTCTCATTCTGCGCCTGAAGTCTGATGCAATGACTGCTCGATTTTAAGGACTACGTGACAATGTGATGGATCCGTGAATCAGCTAATTTCTTTCTGACCCTGACCAAAGGCTCATGATTTTTTAGAACATGTTCGTTTAAATCAACACTAAATCGAATGTATGTGTTTAGTGACAAACTAATTTGTTTTGATACATTAAAGAGAAATCATTTCCCATGAAAGTCTACATTCTGAGAAATCATTGTCCTGTAGCCTAAGTATTTCTGTTACAACAGTAGGAATTACGGCCTATCATATTATTATTTTCGTTAAATGGGGACTTATTAGTATTTTTTTGCGACAAATTTGCGAGGAATCATTTATTATTTTACCTTTTGCTTTATTAAACGACTTCCTGGACATATGTGTACTTTCGTTAGAAGCAGTAAACGGTTTAATGCATGACGTGAAGGCAATGAAATACTTAAATGGTGTGACAGATAATGAAGTTACGATTTTTCTAAACTAGTAATAATTGTTGAAATTTTGTTTATTACCCAGGCATCTAGCTGTTACATAAGGAAGGGTGTATAAGTATGTACTTTGATTCATTAAAAATAATAGTGCAAAAATCTATTCGTCAAACGAAATTAACAGACCAATATGTGTTGAAGGTGATTCAAACCGAATGGTAGCTTCCGCGTTTAGAAAATCAACATCACAGAGGAAACAAAAAAACTCGTGGCTTATGCTGGTCTGAGAATGTCGCCATAGAGTAACAACAACAACAACAACAACAACAACAACAACAACAACAACAATATGTTTATTGAGCTCAGACAACTATCTGCTGTAAATGAGCAAAATAACAATAATTTCAACAAGCAATTCACATTCTGTCCTTCCTC
>JAWQUT010000261.1:246772-265478 GCA_033807755.1 Ellobium chinense
CCCCCCCCCCCATCTCATAGGTTGTGTAATATTGTTGTTCATGGACCATCATTCACAGTTTGGGTGATTTAATTTTTGATTGCTGCTCAAGGGCTATAATAATAACACCGCTGCTTATATATCTTACTTTGACAGTTTGAGTCACTGAACTCTGGTCATGGATTGTATAACACTGTTGTTCCAAGTTACCATGAACAATTTGGGTCGTTGAACTTCTGAGTTCTGCTCTTTCGTCCTCGGGAAATTCCGGCATGACGTCAGCATTCTACCCCAAGAGACAAGTTCCAGCCGAAACTAGTAGTTTGACCGGAAGCTGTTTTGTAATGAAGCTTGCAGAGGTCATTTATTTTTTTTTTGTTTTGTGAAAAAAAATCCTACTTACTCTACACAAGCGTAATTTTCAGTTTCAGTTCCACAAGTTTATTTTCAGTGTAAACGTGTTGAAAATTATGGACATGTAGCTACCACTGGACAGTACGTAGGCAAAAGAACAGACAACCAAACAAGGGACAGATAATTTAAAAAATAAATAAAGATAGATAGATAGATAGATAGATAGATAAAAACAACAAGAACAATCAGAAAAATGGACAGGAAATTGGAGAGACAGAAAACATATCAACATTCTAACGAGAGACATAGTTAAGCATACATATGTCAAAGACGTGACTGCAGAAAAGTAAATATATTGTAGATAACATGAAACAATTTCATCATAATAAAAGAGATTGATTCTGAATGGTATTTATTGAGGTATTATTCTTAAACATTTTAGAATCATCCATGATTATTTACACAACATTTGAGCTATATTTCACTTAATAAACTTGGCACCGTTTTCCCAATAAAATGATAACGAGTCAGTTGACTAGCAGACATGATCTTCATGAATCCCATTCCCAGTGAGTATGTAAATAAAATGGACGATGAATGAATCCCTAATCAGAACTATTTGAGTTGTCCAGTTTCCAGTACAGTCCATATATATCGTTATATATTTCACTCTGGTATATGTCAACGGTTGTGTGGGTATAATTATGTGTGAAGGTGTGGTTGCGTGTGCGATCAGGTAATGTGTATGACCTGAAATGAAATTTAATGTTGAATGTGAAATGTAATTTATTGTTGAATGTGTATCAACTGTGAACGGAATTTCCCTCGTGGATATTAAAGTTTATCCTTATCTTATCTTATCTTATCTTATCTTATCTTATCACAAAAAAGTTTGTGTGCAATCATTTCACTGAAACTTTTTGATAGTTACTTACTTACAGATTTAGATTTTACTTATATCCGTGTAAACATCTCCATCTAAACATAACTATGCTATACTGCTATGTAAATTGACAGTCACTTTTTTTTAGATCTAATTTTCTTGCAGCGTAGAGGCTTTGAAACCCCATCTTCTTATTCTTAACCTAGCATGAAAACATCATATATTTTTATTTCCTAATACTGTTTCCAGTTATGTGTCTCATCCACCTTCGAGTGCAGGGATCACATTCTAAAGAGTTACTCTATGCTGTTGGTTTTTTTTTTAATTCTTTGGTAACTACTGTAGGGTGCTCGTCTCTGTGATGTGAGTTAAGTAACATTTTTTTCTCTCTATTTCGTGGTGACAGCACGCTTAGATCTATATGTTTGGCTCCCATTTAGGCAAGGGCCTGTGCAACAGGGTACAGTACTCACACATTATATTTTCTGTATGTATAATATGATAACTAAAGTAATTGTGCTTGATTATTTTGAGAAAGCGTGTTTTAACCATGGGATCTCTTACCATCCTGAAAGTTACACTGACTGAGGGTGCATTCAGCACTGATGTACTAATGTAATTCATACGATGATCAGAGATCTCATCGTTAATGCGCAAGCTCTCAATTGTTAATTAAGAATTCAGATTTGATGTGACACCGGATCTCACACTGGGGGAGGGGCAGAAAGAGATGAGTCTGGAGGGACAGGATGAAAGTGACCATGCCTTAGTTTGGGTCTCTCTTGCAAGGGTTTCCCATCTGATCATGTGTAGGAATCGTCCTGTATTCCTAAGATCAAAAAATTTTTACCGTGGTATGGTCCCAATCAGCAGTCATAATAATATACCGAAGGCTATTTTTAGAAGGGAGCCGGACAACCAGACAGGTCCGCAATGACAAGTGTGCCGGTCGTGGTCTTGATGTAATGGGGATACTGATGCTGTGATGATGATGATGATGATGTAATTTACTATTTACCCCTATAAAGTCTTAGGTATCTTCCTATGTCTTCTTCTTCCTTATCATTATTATTATTATTCCTGATGAAGGAATTTTCAATTCCGAAAATTTGACATTTTCTTATTGTGTGCTTCTTTTTGTAATTAAAATAAAATTGTATAGTAGGACACTGGTAGAAGCTGTTATATTTTATTTTGTGTGAAACAAATGATGATGATGATGATGATGATGATGATGATGATGACAATAATGAGACGGTTGTGCGAGAAGGGTTGGGATCTTGATAGTGTGCCTTTTGTTCGCGAGTCGTCATGAGCGAAATACTGGATACCTTCTATAAACTTTCAGTATATTTTTCTACACTAAGACCTCATGAGTTTGAACATCATATACTCCAAACGAGAGAGAGAGAGAGAGAGAGAGAGAGAGAGAGAGAGAGAGAAATGAATAAGAGAGAGGAGTAATTTTGTTTTAATGTTTTCGTCATGGGTTTCTTCACCAAATCAAATGCCCCATAAATTAGAAATCACGAACTAGACTAGTCATGACAAACTCTTTGGGAAGTTATTTAAAAGAAACACTTCAACAATATGTGCATTGTTGTGGAAGAGTTCATTCATTTTCACTCACTATGACAGGTCGTTGTCAATAGTGTGACATTCATAAAAACACAATTTGGACCCATTATCGCTTATGCCGTGCGGATAGTCCCCCTTGAGACAAAGGACCAGATCTGTCCTGCGTAGATGTAGGCAATGTTGATTTGCCTTGGGTCGTTCAAACAAAGTTAATCAAATAATGGACAGAACAAGTGGAAACTGGATAATTTATTGTAAATCACATCTTCTGTCTTCACGTACAGTGTCGCACATAAAATGAGTGAGGTTCAGAGGGAAACAAAAAACATGAAATCTTGTCCTGTCCTTTTACTGACAAAAAGAAACCTAGACTAATTCTAAGGTTTTCCGATAAAAGAGCGTAAGAAGAACTGAAAATTAAAAGTTGGACATTTATTGACTCCTGCAGGGAAATTGGATTACAATGCTATAAAATGTTATATATGTCATACATAATACAAACATATAGAACACACACATAAAAAATATAAATACGGAATATAACAATATTATAGTTTTATCATTGCCAAAACTAAATTTCAAAAAAACAAGTTGTTCTCTCTGAAAATAATTCTTTGCTTTCTCAAAATCCTTGTTTAATTTCTTTAACTACATCAAGGGCATATGCAGTTCGCAAAAATATTTTTTGGGGAGATGAGTATTGATTTTAAGAATATGCAACACAAAGTAATGTTGGTGGAAAAAACAACCTAAACCCTTCTGACAGAAGGCCTTAGAATTCCTAAGGAAATTGTTATGTGTTTAAATTTTTTGTACAGACACATGCGGTGACATGCATTCAGAACTGGATAAAAATTCTAGAAATTGGTGACACCCAGCATTACATAATTTGACATAATATGTGGGGTACAGCCTTTAACGACGACAATGACATCTTAGATATAACTCATACCATCCGCGCTAGGACGTGGAATGAATTACGCACAAAAAGTAGGTGTGTATAGTCTAGTCCTAGACAAAATAAAATTAATATTTTTAAATGTTGTTGTTACCTCCTTGTCAATAATTATCGATGTCAAAGTTAAAATTATAATAATTTCGTGGTTGTTTTTTTCAGTCATTACGACTGTCAGACTTGAGTGGAAGAGAAAGATCTTGCGCGTAGACAATGGGATTTCTTCCCGTCGTGATAAATACATTAGCGCATAAGTGCTGAATGCACGCGTAGTAACTTTCAACATGCAGGGTTACTGTAGTTCCTACGACGGTGAGAGATCTCATCGTTACTGCGCAAGCTTTCTATAGAGAACTAGCATCAGGAAGGAGATCCACTGGCCGTCCCTAACTGCGATACAAAGATGTCGTGAGGAGAGACATGAACGCTCTGGACATCGACATCGATGCCTGAGAAGGCCTTGCAGCTGATCGTGCAAATGGAGAGTGCATCCTGACACAACACCTAAGGTCAGGGGGGAACAAGCTGACGAACGCAGAAGTAGACAAGTGGGCGCGGAGGAAGGAACACAGCAACGCCAACAGATTAGAGACCACACACAGATGTGACTACTCCAACAGAGCCTGCTACACCTGCATTGGTCTCTACAGTCACAAGCGACGCTGCTCCAGCCGACCAGACAATCACAACAGCTAGGATGCAAACTCCACAGTGAATCTAGATCGAGGAAGGCCTCTAGATGTCTATGAAAGGTTTTCGTATTTTTCTTTTGAAATATCCTCTCACATCCCTCCCCCTGGGAAAGAGGAAGGTGAGGAAGCATTCAAACGAATGCTACATATAGATACTACAAGTCCTTCTTACGCTAAAATCAGTGTGAAGAAACCCATCGAGGAATTTGGCCTCATAACGCCAGCGTGGCAAGCCTAGCTATAAATAACATAGAATTTTACCATGTACCTGGCCAGTGGGTGCCGCGCGCAGCCAACTGCAATGATCAAAGCATGAAACGAAAGGAGAAATGTTTCCCTAGGCTCTGCTTACGACAAACAAACCAACTTGTATATGTACACACACACACACACACACACACACACACACACACACACACACACACACACATATACACCCACACATACACCCACACACACATACACACACACACACACACACAACCACAAACACACACACACAGACACACACACACACACACACACACAACGCACACACACACACACACAGAGGTCAGCTGGATCACAAAATCTAAAGAAGAAGGGCCACTTTTCGAGTACAATACATGGAACTTTCCTACAACATTTCACGCAACTCTGGGCACAAGGCCTTCTAATGACTCTTCAATAAGTCCAGTGAAATTACATCAATACATTCGTCACAATTGCTGACGTCATGAATGGTGCTGATGCCGACTGATGGTGTTATTATAGTGGTGGTAATTACTACCCAGACTGTGAGAACAATGGGCTTTCCGACATTGTCGTCGGTGACTCGTTGTTTTTGTAGCCTGGTTACGTCTTAGTAAACAACTGTTTTATAAACAACTTTAATTAGTTATTTACTCAATTTTTTAATTGTCTGTTCATTTGTCTGACTGTCTGTCTATTTTCTTGCATTATGCATTCTGGGATCGATTCCCGACATGTTACGTAAGTGCCTTGAGAAAGCATTTTGTTCACATTTCCTCAGTCCACCCTTTTTCTAAAACGGGTACCTGGCTACAGGCAGTGGAAGATATTGTCAAAATACTAGTGAACAGCGCCTGTAAATGGCAGCGGCACTGTATGCTCCCTAGGGAGCTGAGAAAGTCCTGGAGTGATCAGGCCTGCTGGGGTAACAATAGTGTGAAGTCGCGTGAGCGCGCATTAGCCTCGATACGAGACTTATAAACCGCATTATTATTACTATTATTATTATTAGTTGTTGTACTGTCCAATGGTAGCTATAGGTCCAAATTTTGTAATACTACTACATTGGAAATAAACTTGTGAAACAAAAAATACGAAAGCAGTGGGGATATGTACAGAGTCCGGACTGGTGCGGATTTCCGAATTCTCCGGTTATTACTGGACCCCCGTTGTTTCCAAACTGGGATATGGAGACAAGAGAATTAATCTGATCTGAAACTTCATGAAAGCGAACACACACACACACACACACACACACACACACACACACACACACACACACACACACACACACACACACACACACACACACACACCAACACACACCCACACACTTTTCAGAATTTTTCTATGATCAGTGCTGCAACTACCACATCTGAATTTTACCCTTCCTAGTCGAGAGTTCTAAAAGGGTATTCATCCCAAAGCTGTATAATTATTATTGTAATCCATCACATAATATAGAATATTTGATACAAAGGCAGGTGTAATGTATATTATGAAATCTAGAGTAACATATTGTCTATCCAATACTACAAAAGAGGTCAGTAATGTCGGGGCCACCTTCCCCCCCTTGATTTTTTCCTGGATCCGCCATTGCCATCTGTCTGCACAATCGTCCATCTGTTTATGTGCTCATTAAGTGTTACACGCATGTATAAGATCGTAGATCCTGCGAAATGTNCATTGCAATATCTAAAAAGGCTCACCAATTCCAAATAAAACTGACAAAAACATGCGATACTGGCAATCATTTACTTGTGTTAATGCTTCGTAGAATTGGTAACTAGATAAAGCGGCAGGGAAAATTAATGCTGGATTATTTTTTTTTTAGGAGAAAGGGGCTTTGAGGTTGCAGGAGCCAAATTGTAAAAGCTTCTTTGAGCCATTTAATGAAAATTTCTTCTCTAACCACAGGAACTTTCCGAGATGGCCAAGACTAGTCTGCAGGGTCTGGTGCCACCACTGTGCTCAAATTATATACTGTTTACGGTGGGGGTTCTTTGGTTAGATTTTTCACAATTTTAAATTACATGAAAAGGGGTTAAAAATTTGGCTTTCTTTTGCAGATCACAGGTCCGCACAAATGAAATCCGCTGAAGCCATTGGGAAACACTGCCTGCAACAATTATTTTTTTTACAAATTCAAAACTGAATTTCACCACTTTTGCGGTGTGGTCTCGTGTTATATGATTATTTCTACACAATCCGTCCAAAGGACAGATTTTATACTCTGCTACTATCGACTCGGATAGTCCAGTTTTTTTAACCAATTAGGCTCCTGCAACCTTAAGGGGATGCACGACTGACCATGTGAAATAGCTCTGTCTGCAGCCTATCTCCGAATTTGTTAACGCCAACAGTGCAGAATTGTTTCCAAACACTATATCGATTGATGAGATTTTAGATTATTCGAGCATAAATCGTGTTGCTTTTGTTTTGTTTCTATGTGTATTGTATGACTGTGTCCAAGTGGATAATGTCAAGCTGCATTTGCTTATATCAATACTCATAATTTCAATATCGTCGATAGTCAGTATCGATTAATATTCAGTATCGATATGTGGCGTCACAAAGATTTTGTAGCCAAAGGTCAAAAGTAAAATAAAATTCCATGGAATTTCAAATATAGATCCCATATAGGGGGGAAAAATGGAAATGAAAATTGGACTTTTATTCAGCCCAGTGTGCGAGTTTGGTTTACAATGCCATGCAGTATAATATACCTCGTTCATAATACATACAAAGAGAGCGGTGAACATCATAACTGTAAATACGCAATATCACAAATAAAACACATAAAAAAGATAACGATAGTGGCCGCGATATAGCGCCCTGTTTCTCCGCGGGTCTAGAGCCAGTTTCTCATTTATACCTGAATGGAGCGGGGATCGGGAGTCAGCTGTCTTTCCCATGGTTGCAGCAACGTAAAGGTTGCAGGAGCCAAATTGAAAAAGCCTCTAGTAGGAGCCATTCATTATCCTCGAACCACAAGAACGTTCTGAGATAGCAAAGGCTTGTCTGCAGGTCTGGTGTCATCACTGTGCTCAAATTATATACTTGGGGTCCTTCATTTAGAGTTTTAACAATTTTTATTTAGATGAAAAGGGGTTAAAAATGTGGCCTTCTTTTGCAGACTACAGGCCGCACAAATGAAATCCACTGAAGCCTGCAACGATGATTTTTTTAACAAATTCATATCCATTCGACCACGCTACTCCGCAGCATAGTAACGACAATATTCAGCTTAACTCTCGTAGTGCGAAATGTCTCGGGTCCAGCCTTCCTCTGGTTGCGTGACCATTGTTACGGATAATGACCGTTGAAGAAGAAGGGTGGGGTGGGGTGGGGAGGGGAGGGGAGGTGGTTTAACGACCAAAATTTTTTCACAAATGTTTTCCAACTATAACTACCTTTCCTTCTGACTTGGCCAATTTTTCATTAGGCTGCTTTTGGTCGCGTGCTAAAAAACACAGGCCTAACAATTTTTATATTTACAAGGCTCTAATTGTACCTTAAACTTTAAAATTAGATGCTTTATCTAAGTAACAGGCCTTTTTACATATTTCTACACCCTGACATTGGCTGGCAGGACCCCTAGACAGGGGGAGTTTATTTTATTAACGGATTTATAGCATTATACACAACCAGTGATTTGGCCTATTAATAGGTGCCAGAAACCTTTTCTATTGCCAGTGACAACAAAAACTGATAAAAAACAAATTTGACATCGTTAGTGCGGATATTTTGACACATTTTATATCCTCAGCAGGCCAAGTGCTGGGCCAGTTATTGCCTAGAATGGCTTCAATACAGCTATTATTATCCCTCCACAAGGGAACGAAGAAATGTGAAGTATCCCAAAAATTGCAAGAAGATGATTGTTATGTTGGAAATAGATGACGGATGACAAGAGATGCGTGTGAAATAATGATTTTGACTGTAAACAATATCTGATGAAGAAAGGTATACATCTTTAGCGTGGCCATCATAGCACAGAGTACTATCAAGCAGATTGATATTACCGTAGGAAGACAAAGAGGGTATTAGCCACACTAAATATTTATTGTGTTCCCACCAGCAATCAGTTTTTACTATATCCAGGCCACAATAAACATTTCAATTTTCCTGACCAAAAAAAAGAAAACATTGAAGATCTTTGTTTAATGAAGGGACATTTATGGGTGTATCAGCTCTTTCGTCGAGATCATAACAGGAAAATAAACAGTCGGTTACTGCTGCGCTGTGATAATGATGACAACAACAACAACAACAAGATCTTAGTAAAGAACAGTATTTGCACACGGCACGCAGTCTTTTCCGCCAATCAGCGTGCGTGAATTCGGGAATGTGTCAAGTCTTTGATATGATTACGAAATTTGCTAGACTTCCAAGGTTTGACCTGTGACCCCAACCATCAGCATAGGCCAAAGAAGGAGTCCTATGCTTCCAGGTCGTGCATAAATCTAAATCTTAACTCAAAGCATATTATTTAGGCTGCCTGTTTTAAAGGTTATCCACAATTACTAACCGTTGGCTCACAAAATTAGTAGTTTTGTTACTACTCTCGATTTCTACAGCACTGAAGAATGTCCAAACCAAATATCTGCAAGTCTATTTTAACTGTTTTAAGTCTGCTTTTAACAAAATTTGATCTATTATGTTTGCCGGAGCCTAACTGGTCCAAAATCTTTGGACTATCAGAATCAATAATAGCAGAGCATTGAATAGAATCTTTTCGTATAACTTGAAACCACATTCCAAAAGTGGTCAAATTCACTTCTGAATTTCTGAAAAATAATTGTTGCAGGCAGTCTTTCATGGATTTCATTTCTGAGGGTCTATGGTCTACAAAAGAAAAGCCAAATGTCTAACCTCATTTTCAGCTGAATTAAAAGTGTGCAAAATCTGAAAAAAGTACCCCTACTGTAAAGAAGAATATAACTTTAAGCACAGTAGTGGTACCACATCCACTGTCTAGCCTTGGCCATCACAAAATATGAAGGGTTTCATGACAAAACACCAATATGCATTTTTAGCTTATTCTACATACTTCATGTAGCAGTAGGAGTATTTAGTATACATGTATATTTTTATTCCATAGAAGGACATTTGATCTATATTATCTAAGACTTAAATTTCACCTTTCACATGAAAATATGCTTTGAATCTGGTCTGTTTTGCCACAAACCCCGAATGGTGTATAATGCGTTTTGCCATGAAGCCCTTCATATTTTTGATGTGCTTCGAGGAGAACATTTTATCTAATGGCCTAATGTGGCCTTTTCAATTTGGACTTGCAACCTAAAATCTATACATAATGCTGTCTAACTTTGTCAGCTGGCAATAAGTACCGAAAACGTCATTGATGGTTTGTGCGTTTCGGTCTCAGTCCTAAGCTGGGATCAGTCTATCAAACAGAAACACTGCAGAGGAATTCCTTTTCTCTTTTATCATCAGTATGAATGAAGAACTCTTTGGAATCATTACTTGAAGGACTGTTTGGAATCATTACTTGAAGGACTGTTTGGAATCATTACTTGAAGGACTGTTTGGAATCATTACTTGAGATTTAACCAGCTCTGTACAGTACTGGTAGTCACCTGTCATGTCCATGAAGACTATTGCACTAGGTAACTCTTTAGTGTAAAGACAGGTTTGATAATCTCCCTTCACGACAGTAATGCGACCCCTTTAGAATGTAATGCCAGCGGTGACGTAGTTTATTATAGACACGTTAATAGAGTGACGTCGTACTTGACATGAGACAGACTTATCTCGACGTCGCCGCTACCAGAAACAATTCCTTTGACCTTATTTTCTAAAAATAGCTTGTTGCGACGAGAACAGCATATCTTTAAAATCACCGTGTATGACTATGAAATGCTTTATATTTAATCTCACGTGCTGAAACCATTTTTGCACGTGATAACTGTTTCCGCATAAACAAAATTTTCTTATCGCTGAACCTAATTAGTGTGGATAACTATCAAAATAAGTTGTGGGCGACGCAACGCCACTTCTCGGCTTATAAAAATATTTAATAAATAATAGAACGTATAGACTGCTCATAAGATCATTTCCTCTCCGAGATATTTTGATGTCACTAGCTAAAGAGAAATTACCGGTTTAAATTGTTTTCATAAATGATGTCAATATCATCCCGAAGTGCTAAAGACAAAAACAGAAAAAGGCGCCCACGTTTTAGCGTGGAACCTTCTTTCTATGTCCTTTGTCACAAAGTAAAGGCCTTTGGCACCTATTGTGTGGCCAAATCACCCACTGTGTACAGCCGTATTCAATATTCATCCTCTCTTACATAATCCCTCCCCCTCCTCTCACCCGGCCCTTCCTTCCCTCTCCCCTTCTCCCTCCTNATATGTAAAACTAGCTGAGGTTCCAGGCCTATCGGAGAAGGGGAAAGGTAGGGGGAGGGGATGACCGAACTAAACTAAATAGTTTTTTATTGTGTGTATGTGTGTCTTTCCATCCCTTCCACTTGATCCAGCATAACAGGACTGCCTGAATAGTTCTGCGTACGCAAATTTCGATGACGTCATCCACTAGCAAAAGTTTGTTTCGTTTCCGGACCAGGATTGCCAATAGGTATAGAAGGACCCGAATTTTTTGCACAATATTTTCTTTCTTAATTCGGTAATTTCAAATGGTAAAACTTGAACGGTGTCATGATGACCGATGTATTTTTCCGTACCCTCATGCCAGATTGGAAGTCTGTAGCCGTGGTAGATTGTCCGCAAAAATGCTTCCAGATTGTCATGAAAAAGCATCCAAATTTATTTTTTCTTTTTTAGTTTATGCCTTTTGTTTAACCTGTAATGATTCGTTTGATCACAATCATTAATAAGAGACATCGTGAAGATGTGGTGTGGTAGTTTGCCTTACTAAAGCCTTGCAAATTTGTGGGTGCCTTGCTAGCATTTTTTTTAAAGCCCGACGATATTGTAACCCCATGCATCCGCCGACGAGCTACATCACAAATCGTGACACAGGCAAGCCTCTACACCTTTTTTGACGACGTCAAACTTGGAAAAGTCGTGTCATAAGGAGTCGAATCTGGTGGAATCTGATACCTAACAAATCGTTCTTAATCCGTCAACTCAAATGGCCTAATCCGATTATGTCATCAAATCTTGTTTCCGAAACTAAACGATGTTTTAGCCAATAAAAGCCAATGTAATAGACCATATCAGCCAATCTGACAATGAAAAACTTGAAAGCGNGGGGGGAGACAGCTTGCAGGAGTTATGGCGTGAGATGCGCGATAACCGTTAATGCAAAATAACTGGAAATCTGTCTGAGGAAATGAGTGTGTCTTCATACGTCAAGATATAATATGACATGAAGTCCCGAACCTGTGACGCATCTTATCGATACCTGCATTGAGTACCTAGATCGAAATGAGTGATACTTTTGATACCTGAAGCATGAGGACTGAGTACTGAGCAGCAGAGTAATCAATCATTTCAAGTCTTCGCCCACTATTTTCTACGACCCCTCACGTCTTAACAAAGATAAACAGGAAAGGCTATTTAAACTAGACCTATGGATGCACTCAGCGACCTGTGTAAGTGACACGGACCCTGGAGAAAAGACTCACGCCTCGGCCTACGCACTGTTTTCTTTTACTCGCGTTTAGCGGGGGCAAACAGATGCCGGTGTAATGGGCCCGGCTGACTCCCTTGAGGCCAAAAAATTATTGGGGTTAACAAGGTTCATGATAGAAACAGAATATTTTAATAAGGCATTATATTGCTTATCACAAATTAGTGATGTCCCACCACTTCTTATTTCGAAGCTTTGGAATGATTTTTGAGAAACTACGATGTAACATCAGTATGTTTATGTTAAAGCAAAAAGTTTGCCGAAGTTTCGAATAATTGGCACTAGTGGGGATATTGTTTTGTTAGGAAGTTGATATTAAACTGGAATACACGGTATAATCTAATAAAATTGTGGAAGTTCAAACTTTGTGAAATCGAGATCGCCGTAAAGAGGACGTAAAATACAGTAAAACATAAAAATGCGCAAGTGACGCGTTGTTAAAGTAGGACACGCACGTCAAAAATAAGTTTCCATTTTGCAATACTTTTTCTCTCTAAAAATTATCTATGGTGCCCACCGAGTCAATTTTGCGAAGAAAGAGCATCGTTCTGTTACCTTGCGCGTATGTAATATGACGCAAAAAGGAGAGCTAGAGTTACCGGGTTTGGCCCTTGTGTCCATAATTGTTCCCCTTCCCCAATCAGCAGAAGCCTGTGGCAAAAACGCTGACGTCACTTACATTCCAGCAGCCACAGACCCCTCTACCTGACAATGTATTTTTCAGCTTTTAATTAAGGTTTTGGTATTCCAAATTCAAGTGTAAAGGTTGATAGTGTAAGTCAGAAAAAGTATTCTGCACTTTTTTTTTGCCTCAGCATGATTTCGTTTGGCAGATCTGTTGTTCATAGAGGAATTAAAACATTCATACCAACATGCTATCGACCGTCCCCAGAGCACTGGTTAAATAGCTTGGCCATGTGGCAAGAACGTATTTGACGTAAGCTTATGGCCGCCATGCGCGCAGTGGTTGTAACAATTCGGACTTTGGATAATGTAACCCTGTGGGTTGTCTGGGGCCAGCAGAGGCGTTATATTCAGACACTTGAAAGACTGTTTTATTGGAATAATAAAGTATCTTATGATTTAATATGGTCTCTAGGACGGTGCAGTCTTCCTTCTTTCGGGTGTTTGGTGGATCGCGGTCTGAAAGTTGCCATTTAAAGAAAGACAATAATTAGTAATGATCATTATAGTAATCCTTTAACCCACTCCCTCTCCACAACAGTACAGAGGTGCTTTTTGAAGAACAAACAACCGGAGATGCGCACAGATACAACAAACATGAACCTAAGCCTCTTCCACCTATTTGTTGAAGGGATAAATGAGTTTGTAACAATATTCAGTTCAATTTCAACTTTATATTAGGCAATTTTGTCCTATTTACGATACAACATATAATAATGATAAACATAAAATTCAAATATATTTCAAAAGCCCCCGCATATTCGCATGCTGCCATCCCATATCTCTCTGCTATTTCATCGTCTTCAAAATATATTTATGATACGTTCGGTCACATTTATACTTCTGCAATCTGAACAATATCATGTACCTATCTCTTTGCATACATTCTCTTTGTATTGACATATAAAACAGAAGTAGAATCGATAGAAAACTAATCACTCCTGCATGTCCTGCAGATCTATTTGATATACAAGTTTTGCGAGAGAATCTTTGGCCAGAGGCACCTGAGTCAGTACTTACTAAGCTGTGGGAAGGACCCTGCAAGCCATTACTGATTTCTCAGACAAAGCAAATTTGAAGATATGACAGGGAACGCATAATACTTATTATTATTATTATTGTTATTTTTATTGTGATGATGATGATGATGATGAAGGAACATACTAGTTCCGAAAATTTGGATTGTTCTTTGGATTGGTTTTTCAATTAAAGCCTAGCTTTTCTGGTGGAGAACGCCTTCTTTCCTCTTTTCAATGATGATGATGATGATGATTATTATTATTATTATTATCATTATGAATAATGTTGCAGTTTATAAATCACGTAATCAAGTTTATGCTCTTTTTACATTTTGTGTCAAATCTTCAGAGCTCTAGCTTCAACAGTTTTGGGGTACCATAAGAAACTACGACATATTCCTCTATGTCATTATTGTATTTCACTGACGGGAGCACATATCAGAATATTGCGCATGTATTGTTAGACAAAATGTCACTAATGATAGGGCTAGTGCTATAAATCGACATTACCTAATGTCGAATTCTTGCAAGTGAGAGACTGTCAGTAACAAAAACTGATTAAAACTCTGTTTTGTTTCCTTCAAGTTCTGACCCAACAGACTCAACTCTGTCATATATTGCATCGCATTCACCAGTAGAGCTTATTATAAAAGACACGCTTTGCTAAGTAAGTACAATACAACTTAACAAAAATGAGACTTACTTTTTCTTTTGTTTTGCCCTTGTACCTTTCGGGTTTTGGATCCTGCGTTTATCCCGATACCCCAAGCGATGAATAATTGTTCCGGGTTTGACACTATGGGATAATTTACTAAAAGGGAGCAAAGTTACAATTGTCGTGAAAACGCCCAAAATGTCGAATCAGCTTGTCCTTTAAAAAAAACAACAACCCATTGAAACTCCATGACCGGAAAACTTTAGAGTGGATACATTTACCAGAGCATTCAATACATCAGCAAAAAAGAGAAAAAAAAGGTATGATCGTCATGAAGACGCCAAAATGCCGAATCTACGTGTCTGAAACAAAAGAAAAAATAAACTAAAACGTCATGACCGGAAAACTTTAGAGTGGATACATTTTACCAGAGCATTCAGTGCATGATCCCTTTTTTTTTTTTAGCCACAAGTTGTATTAATTTTCGAAATGTACTGTGGGAAAGTTATTTATGACGACCAATACATTTTCATTGAACTTTTAGATAACCGCTCTCAGATGTTCCTTCCATTAAAATTTTTACGTGCGTTCACTTCACTGCCTGGTTCTGTTTATCTACCTAGCACTTAATTTCTCCTTATGTCCCGGTCGTCCTAGTTTGTTTTCCAACCTCTTTATCAAGTTCCGTTACGACCACATGTTTGTCACGGACGTTACGCTCCCCGACGTCACTGACCTTTTAAAGCAGTTCTTGTGTAAGTTTATTTATTTATTTTGGATCTTCCTCCACGTTTGTCTTTTGTGTTTTAATTTCCAACGATGATCCACTGGACGAGTTTTGATTTTTAATTCAATTTCCCTGGCAAATGTTTTGATGCGACGCTCATTACGAAATTCACAGGTCCAGACGTTTTCGTGTTAAACAGTATTTCGCAATATCAGCGGTAGGCATCTCGCGTCTTGCCCGTGTCAATGAAGAAAGGCGTATTCCGCAAATTAGGTCAAAGGCAAATATTGGTGTCGAGTTGTTCCCGGTTTTGAACTGTTCTGTTGACACTTGGAGTTCAAGTTAAGATTAAATACTTATGATCTTAAATTTATCTTTTTTTAATTTTGCCGGAATTTGTCCTCTTCATATTATTATTTACAAATGGCTACATGCGATATCATTTTTCTCCATGGAGGTACGACTTTTTACTTCAACGTAAACGATCTCAATTCTAACTACGTCACTGATATTCTGGGGTTTCCGGAAGTTACCATCACAGTGCAAAGTTACGAGAACTTGCGCAAAACCGAGGGATTCTTACCATCTCAATAATGACATTTGTTTGTTGAACGTCACTAAGTGTGCACTGTTAGGAGCTTCTTGTTACCGCCAAAGCCCAGAATTATGAGAACTTGCGCATTAAAGATGGGATCTCTTACCATCTTAAGACTTACTTTAAGTATGCATGTTGAATGTTACTAAGGGTGCACTCAGTACCCATGCACTAGTGTAAAAATTCTTACAATGGTAAGAATTCCCGTGATTAATGTGCAAGCTTTCATAAGACGGCAGTATGCATATAATCCTTAATGTCTTTGTGCGTACTGTAATTTAATAAAACTACCTTTAGACACCTTTCCCCATCGCACTGCTACCTCAACCTCCAGAACGTCTCCTGCCCTTTAACAAGTTTAACAAGTTTATGGATTTCCCTCCAGACCATATTTCATTGTGGTTCATAGGCGCACGATACAGTAAACGATAGAACATTGTTATACGAACATGAACATTATATAAAGCATTATGAACCATTGACCGTTCACATCGTATATTTTATACAGCTCATACACTTACACTCATAACCATTAATTATTTATATTTTTTGTATTTTCCCACCAATTATATAGCAGCCATATACTAGCTCTTTACTGAATTGTTTGTGACAAAATTTTGAATTAATTTTGCTAATTCAACTAAAACATATTCTTACATTACTCATTATATCATTTCCATCTCTCCCTTCCCCACCCCTAACCCCACCCCCAAACTCGAACATCGCTTTAAACGATGTGTTTTCTTCTTCTGTAGATTTTGTAAATTCAGATTATTTTGTCACAAAACATTAATATTGTAGCATTGACGTAGAAAGTATTGCCGTATACAATATGACCCAAATAAATGTATATCATAGATATACCATCACAACCATAGAGGCTTGCAGCTATCAGCTATCGTACACTTGGGAGGGTGTAGAGAGAGGGGGGAGGCAATTCCAGAAGTCTTCTTCTTCTTCTTCTTCTTCTTCTTCTTCTTCTTCTTCTTCTTCATCTTCATCAACTCATCATCATCATTGTAAAATAAGCGAAAATTTAAAACACTACTTCAATCCGACAACTTTAATGGAACTTTAATCAACGCTAAAAGACACAATAGTCTAAACCTTTCGTAAAAAGCCATCTTCAGTAGGAAATAATTGAATGAATGAAATCTTAGTGAATGCAGCCATAAAAAGGTAGGTGAAAAGTTTAAAAAGATGTAATTAACAGGTCATCATCACCACCATCATCATCATCATCATCTTCTTCTTCTTCTTTTTCTTTATCATCATCATCATCATTATTATCATCATCAGCATCATCTTCTTCTTCTTCTTCTTCAACATCATCATCATCATCGTCAGCATCATATTCTTCTTCTTCTTCTTCATTAGCATCATTTTGTTCCTCTTCCTCTCCTTCCTCTGTGTTCCCTGTCATGCCTTTTAAATTTGCTGTGTTAGTAAAATAGACTATCATCTGCAGGTTCGAGAGATTCTCAACAGCTTAGTACTGACGTCATACGCCTTTGGCTGAATCTCCTCTTGGAGAGTCTGGTACTGCGGGCAGGTCTGCAGCATATACAGGAGTGTCTGTGGCGCTAATCCTTTTGTTTAAAAAAAAACAGGATTTTAAGAGTGCACTGGGTGCGCATGCCTGCCTGCCTAACTGCCCGTCTGTCTGTCTTTCTGTCTGTCTGTCTGTCTGTCTGTCTGTCTGTCTGTCTGTCTGTCTGTCTGTCTGTCGAAACGTTGACACTTCGCCGATATCCACCCTCGCCATTGTGTCTGTCGTCATTTTTGATACTGTTGTATTCAACAATATCATGAAATGGCGAAGAGCATCTATAGGCCTAATACTGCCTAGCTGCGTTTGGTATTATTTAGCTACTGCCACGCGCTCGTCAATAAGTCGGTAATCTCTGGAAGGTCTCACAAAGCCGATTCTTTTTGGTAATTATACCAACATAGATGTGACAGACAGACAGACAGACAGACAGACAGACAGACAGACAGACAGACAGACAGACAGAGTTGGCTAGCTATATAGATAAACAGACATTTGACAGACAGACAGCGAGGGAGGGAGGGATGTAGGTAGGTAGGTAGGTAGGTAGGTAGGTAGGTAGGTAGGTAGGTAGGTGGGTGGGTAGGAAGCCGGCAGGTAAGCAGGGAGGCAGGCAGGTGTGCAAGCAGGCAGGCGGGCAGGTAGGGAGATAAGTAGGATGGTAAGTTCTCACAATCTCAAAACTCTCAAGTCTAAGATTTCTGTGTTCGACTCATAAGTTGGATGATTTGCGCTGTAGCGACCTTAGAAAAGACACGTTCCTTCTATTCATCATTCAACTCAGCCATCAGTGAATTAGGGGGTGTGGGGATTGGGAGGCTTTAGAGTTGNGGGGGGGGGGGCAGGATGCTGCACAGTGGCGACTAGTAATGACTTGTTAACTGAAATCATTTGTAATATATTATTTACATGTACTATGTATACTGCTCTGTGTGTTTGATATCATGAACGCGTTGTAAATAATAACCCAAAAATCCCAAGGAGTGAGGTTTTTTTGTTGTTTTTTTGTTGTTGTTGTTGTTTTTTGGGGAGGGGCGGGGGAGGAGTTGACATTTTCCATTGTCAAGGTCGTGACTGGATTGCATAGCTCTGCAATCCAATAGTCAATGTCCAAGACCGTACTGTGTCTTCCTGACAAATCTAAAGAACTCTTACCATTTCAATGCTCCCCCCCCCCCCCCC
>JAWQUT010000261.1:266041-294934 GCA_033807755.1 Ellobium chinense
AATTCTGCAAATAATTAAAGAAGACTTAGAGATTGTGGAATTTCTTGTAAGTGACGGTAGAGAAAACAGTTTATTGGCTCAAAGAGGGAAATTGGATTAGGTTTCTGTAACCTTTTATCGTTCACTCTATTATTTGGCGCTATGCTGAAGATGACATGGACTCTTTTTTACATTGAAGTGGTTTTAATTTTACGCATCTCTCACTGTCTGCTGCCATCAGCTTTAACCTTTCCTTTCCCCCTATTTATTTTTTTTTTCTTACCTTTGCTCTCTGTTATCCATTTTAGGTCACAAAAGTCTACCCCGATTTGACTCTTTGAACCAATAACTTGTTTTCTTACTGTCACTTACAAGAAATTCCACACTCTCTAAGTCTTCTTTAAAAGTTTCCAGCATTCAATGAGCTTATTGAACATGATGTTTAAAATATAGGTCTACGGGGTTTTCGAGCTACGAACCGATACATGGAAAAGCGTAAACAAGCTAACTAGTTTCCATAACGACAAGTGCTCCGCACCGAAGGCCACACCGAAGCTGAAGTAAGTGACCGAAACTTCAGGTTTAATTTATATAATCAGGAGAGAATGAAAACTAATTCGCAGACAGGTTCACAAATCTAGGGCCCATTCTGCATAATCTGTCCAAACAGATTTTTTGCCGTCTTCCTAACGCATATGACAACATGCTATTTTCACCCACTTAGGAGTCAAACCCTATTTTCATCTAATTAGTAGTCTGTAACCCTTAGTTTACTTATTTTGCCTAATGAACAAAGCTTCATCTTTCGAAAATTTGTGAATTGATATTTTTGTACTCATAGATTGTGATTACTTATTACTAGTTTTAGTGCAGTTTGAAAGACGTTTACATATTATATAGCGCATTGATTTTGAATTCCTTCACTCATCCGTAGGACTCTGCACTGTCAGAAATTTTTATCACTGATCGTTTTCTTTTACTTCTCCTTATTTTCACTGGTGTGCAGTTCACAGGACTTTGATGAAACTATGCCGGTTTAAACACCGTATGAAATGTTAAATAGGTATTCAATAGTTATGGTCATAGAAAATAGTGTAAGTGTATGTGCTAGTCACGAGTACATTGTTTTATTTACTGTACTTTAAGATATCGTAACTCTTGAGGGATTCCATATTTCAAGCTCACATTTGTTAATTTCTCCACTGATTTCATCATGTGTAAGTCACAAACCAACCGTAACTGGTCCTTTTTTTTTTAAATTGGTGGGCTGAGATGTTCCTGATTGTCTCCGAAATATGTAGAAAATGGATTTTCCCATATCCAAATGACCTGTTCCATTTTTTAAATATACGTTTATGCTCATGATGTCACTACTATTGTGGTGTATGTAGTCAAATTGGTGTTTTTGAGGCCAAATTCCTAAGATATGGCGGGTTTTTAGAGAGGCTGGCGTAGCTTTTTATCATTTTCAGCTTAACCGACATATTTAAACACAATTACGTGTGTGAGCACCATATTTACAAAAAGAGGAGCGGTGTTAATGATATGAAGTTTAGTCGTTTCCTTCGCACGAAAATGCCGCAAATTTGCGGGGTACTTTAACTAGTTATTTAATAAAGAAATTCATCTCTCCAATAAACTATCATCTCTTTAATTTTTCCCTACAAAATTGCAGTTACTGAGTTTTGAAAAGACGCTCTTCAACTTCGGAGAGCTTTGCTCCGTTTACTGTTGTATTTCACTGCTGAAATGAAAAAAAAATGAAAATAGGACTTTTGTTAACCCCCAGGGTAATTGCTTTACAATGCATTACGCGTATGTTCAAGATCACAACATGTGCTTTCGCACAAATTGTTTTTACGCTGGTTTGTCACTCTGCATTTCTTAGTCTATGATTTGGACATCACAGATAAGTAGATATTCATCAGATCTCCGATTCACTGGATACACTCGCATACAGCAGTGATCTGTGTGGTCACCGACGTAATGTGGATTCTGTCAAGCTTACATCCAATCAAGAGCTGTCGATTCTGCTGCTGATCAAGAATTTTATTAATTGATCTCCCACACACACACACACGAGTTGACAGCGATATCGAATGCAACTTTCCCTGAAAGTGTCAACACTGCATAATTTCTTTAGGAGTCCAGTCAAATTCCTTTTTTGTGCTAAGTTCTTTGGCGTTGACGCCTAAATTATTTTTGTGATATTTTTTTCTTCCACACTTTTTCTACCACCTTATAGTTATGCCCCTGCTCACTCTTATTGTTTTTATCTTCTAATGAATGAATGAAAAAAAAAAAGGCGAACTAAACAGCAATGCTTTTTTTCGAGGGGCGGGAGGTTATGGNGAGGTTATGGGTGGGGGGAGGGGGTGAAGGGCTCATTCTTTTTGTGAGCACAAGGCACTTCAGTCATTGTACCCCTGTACTGTCAAAATATGATATAAATATTGAAGGAGAGTGGGTAGATGGAAATGTTTATTAATAACTAAAGCAAAATACTGAGCTGATATTATGTTAAAACAGTTTTGGAACGGCTGAGGTTAATTCTTGGGAAGTTCGGAGAGAGGGACAGTCGCGTGGGAAGGGAAGATCTCCTTTTGAAATGGATGGGGGGGNGGGGGGGGGGGGGGGGTGGATTGAGGTGGAGAACAGGAATGCATTTGCATGTCTCGACAGCTAAATGTTAAACAAGAGCCGGGCCTCCTTCGCCCATTAACGGAGAAAAGAAAGAAAGAAAGAAAGAAAGAAAGAAAGAAAGAAAGAAAGAAAGAAAGAAAAAGCAAAGAAAGAAAGAAAAAGCAAAGAAAAAAAGAAAGAAAGTCCACCATCTATACCCCCAGTCCTCTATTCCACATTCCAGTGTACGAGATACAGAATTATACACGTCAAAATAGATAAAATCTCTCTATTGATTAATTTTATTTCTTTATTAACAGTTTTTGAACCACACAAGTACGCAGGATATTTTTGGACCTAGCAGCCATGCGCTGGCTACATTGTCGATTTTATCTATAAGCTGAATACGTTACAGTTTAAGGCTTTACAATCTGTAAGGTCTGCAAAATTTCAGATTTTCGTTGTTTGGAAAAAGGCAGAGTGGACTTTCACAATTTCAAGCTATCCGTTTGGAAGAGGGTGTGAGCAGAAACAGTATGACACCCAGAGTATGACACCCACTTCAACAACTGAATACAACGAAAATTCGATATCAAGTACTCATTTAATGAGGATACCCTGTTATTGTATGAATTTTACATGCATTGATTTATTAATATTCTATAATTAAAGGTAGACCTCGATATTAAGTACTCCCTAACAATAAGTATACTTTCTCTATGTGCCAAAAGGCGTATATTTTTTCGAGATTCTACTATAAATGCATAGCACTGCACTTCATTATGAAGTAATGTAAATAGTTTGATTATCTTCCCTTTCTGAATAAAGTGTAATTAATTTCAGTTCTTTAAGCCAGTTTGGCTGTATGATATTATGATCCCATTTCTCTTTTGGCAGACTTCAGTTATTTTTAAATAAAGGTACGATCTTGTTTATGAGATCAAAGCCTATGCTGGTTTGTTAAATAAAGTTAATACTGTATGTGCCATTATTTTCTCTCCAAAATTGCTCTTGCAAGGAAACATGTTGATTGTTTTTCATAATTTCCAATAAAATGTTTTCCTCACGTTCTCTCAGAAACGTGAAATAGTGACTTAGGCCATTTTCGTAGCACTTTGACGTTATTACATCCAATAAAACACCAATGTCCATTTTGTATGATCGCCAATAACCTGAGCGGGGATTCAGAAGCGTTGTCAGGTGAACTCGCGAGCAGACCGGTACAGTAATGCCCAGCAAGTGGGTGTGGTCCAATCAAAAATCACGTAGGGAAAACTCCGATCAAGCTGTGCGCAGTTTCTTAGTGTTGTCAACTTTATTTCAAATTGTTCTTATTAGCCAACGCTTGTTAGTTTATTCAATTTTTTTTCCTCTCACTTCGTGAGGGCGATCACATGACAAAACAATCGTATCTATTAATTTATGAAAAAGGCGCGACGCCTAGGGATATATAAAAAGGCGAGTCGACGCTCATCTACAGTTGACTAGCCTAGGTAATCACGAAAAGTTATCTAGAGACATCATCCCAAGGAAACAAAATATAATAATATAGATTTTTTTTTTTAAAAAGTGTTCAAGATTTCAGTTGTTTACTGAAGAGCTGAAACGCCAGTATCAGACTCTATATCACTGGCTTTTCACAGACTTTGGAAGTATTTCAGCAACTTCTACAGCCAGATTTAGGATATAGGTAAGTTTATTTTTCGGTTTTCAGGATTTCACTGTATGCAGTATGCAGCCATTGACGCCAGAGTCCGCTGAAATCGTTATAAACTACACAACTATGTATATACAAAGATGGACTTGGAGAATCTCTATCTCTACTTCTCTGTTATTGAAGGTGAAAGAAGAACAAGATTTTCAGGAGGATTTAAGGATGTTTGTATAGGTGTTTAATCGGCTAAATGCGGTAAAATAACACTTTTTTTTTCGTTCCCGACTTTGAATTATTTCGGAATGGGGAAATTCCAATCACCCGCTGCGGTTCAAAGTTTTGATGGCGACTTAGGCGTTCGTCTTTGGTACGTTTCGATGCTTTGGAAATCTTATCACAACTAACGCGTTGTCTGTCTCTTTCGCTTTGATAATGTAGACCACTGTCAGTAGTTTGTGCACTGGGATTTGCAGCTTTGTCATTCGTAGAATGGGGAAATTTTGTCTAATATATCAGTAAATGTCCTGCGAAACAGAAAAAAAAGGTCTTATTATTTTGTTTGCATGTTTTCAAAGAAAGATTGAGATTTGTACGGTGTTGAGTACTTGTATAAAATTTGTGGAGTGACCACCTGTATATCGCCCCCACCTGGATGATGACGTAGTGTCAGGAATGGCCGTTCATATTTCCTATATTTTTTACTCCAAACCGCGATCGCACATTTAACACGATTGCGACAAATGGTATAAAACATAACGAAAACCACCGCATTAAGCGACTGTTCAGTTGACTACTCAGAAACCTCGTAAGAGTTATCATGGCTGACCACTGAGTTCAAGAAGAGTTGTTTTTCTCTGGTTTGAGTACGATTTTGTCTTTTGCACAATGCGGCGGTCCCAAGCCTGCCATCAAAGTAACTTGAAAATAAGCAGGAAAGGCTTTCTTAATATCTTCGCCCCAATAATCAACTTCCATGAGGCAAAACAAAATCAGATAGCCGTAGAGTAAACAAAGGACACATATCAACACTAAGCAAAGTATTCCTTCAGATACCCCGACAGATCAGATCAGTTACCATCTTTCGATTACGGGCTGGACGCAGCAGGTTCAACGAGCACCTACATATAAGATAGGCAAAAGCAGCTCAGTTCTTTGCCAGTGCCTGCAAGCAGACCAAACATCACAACATGTTTTGCAGGACTGCCCACTCATGGCGGATCTAAGAAAATGGTTGTGGCCATTGCCAACTGACTGTGAGTTAAAGCTACGGGAGACCTTTACAGACCTGCAACTGACCACCTAGTTCATGGCATGACCAGGGAAAACTGCAGAAGACGAAGAAGAAGAAGAAGAGGAAGAAGAAAAAGAAGAGAAGAGGAAGAAGAAGAAGAAGGAAGAAGGAAGAAGAAGGAGGAGGAGGAGGAAAAAAAGAAGAAGAAGAAGAAAAAGAAGAATAAAGAAGCTACATATGGCGACCATCTGCCCATGACGACGGCTTTACAAAGGAAGGGACGGTGATTGTTATTTATAGACTCCACTTTGGAACCAGAGCATAGATACTCTAGCCGAAAATGCGGTAGATCTTGTACAACTTAGAGTGTAAATAACATTCGCAGAATCCAGAAGTTACAAACAATCAGCTTTAAGAGAAAAGTGGGAAAACAACGTCCCAAGAAACAACCTGGATGAAACATTCATAATATTTATGGGAATATTCAAAATTCTTTTAACTAAGAACAGGGCAACGAACTTTGCGCAATATCCTCTCAGAAAATTCAAGGGTGGAGATACGGAGACCTATACTTGTGGAACGGCACCAAACAAATTTTAAAATGCTGGAAAAGGACTTCAGCATTGCCTCAAGTACGATCACAGAGGGACATTCATAGGTCTGAGGCTTGGCATTGCCGTCAAAACTATAATATGAGACAGCACAGGACCTCAGGCTCACAGTACCATTTCTGCAGGTCGTTGAGTCCTGATGACTGCAGGAGCCAAATTGCAAACGCCTCTTTGAGTCATTTAATAAGAATTTCTCTTCGAGATGGCCAAGGCTAGACCACTGGTCTAATGCCACCACTTTGCTCAAATAGTATAATGTTTACAATGATGGTCCTTCGTTTAAATTTGTTGTAATTTTAATTCAAATGAAAAGGGGTTATAAAATTTGGCTTTCTTTTCCAGACCACAGGTGCGCATAAATGAATCCGCTGAGGCCATTGAGAAATACTGCCTGCAACAATTACTTTTCTCAAATTCAGGACTGAATTTCGCAAATACTGTATATATCAAGATCATGTTAGTTATCGCTTTCAGATTTCACTAGAACAAAAATAAAACTCTCTCAAATTGACAGTAAAATAATTGCAATCCTATCCATGGTCGCATGGATGCAATATCTCAAGAACTGCCATGCTGACTGAATTTCAGGTTTTTACGCCTTGAGACTGACCCTAACGTCGCAAATATTGTGTCAACAACCCCCAATTTTCAACCTCAATAGTTTCGTGGTACGACAGAAAACTTCATATCGTTCAACTAAAGTGACATATATTGGAATATCGCACGCACAAGTTCAGATACTTCAAAACATATCACTAATAAGAGAGCTAATGCTCTTTCCAGACATGAGCATAATTATGTCGAACATTCGCACGAAGCAGTGTCTGCTCAGATCTTGGGCAGTAACGACGGGGTCTAGTACTGTTGTACGAAATACATTAATTCTGCAACTTAAATGCTACTCAGTGAGTCAGTGAGGGTGCATTTATCACCGAAGCATTCATGTAATTTTACGATGGGAAAAGATCTCATCGTTAATGCGCACGCTCTCAAATAACAAAAAAATGATAAAATTTGTATATTTTTTCACCATAGCTTAGTAAGTTCTAATTTATCAGATTAAACCCTATTGCATATAAAATCTTCTAGACTGATAATGTTCGTCATCTTCATATTTGTATCAATGGCACGTTGAACGCCAATAAGATTGTAGTGAACTCCAGTGCGCTACGTTATTCTTAGGATGGTAAGAGATCCCATCTTTAAAGCGCAAGTCCCCGATTGTCTCAGTATATCTGTAATAAAAATATGTCGCTCAAGCATAACAATCCCGTTCAAGAAATAGGCACGGTTTGCTTCTTATTAAAGTGGCAATTTAAAATTCGATATTTTTTTCTTACTCTCCGAGTGAGACAGGCATATGTCATTGTATTTACAGTGAAATTTCGATATTAAGTATACACCTTTTTTCACAAATTCAGGTGCACTTACTTACTATCTGCGTATGAAATTCATACTTAATATCATGTATATCAATTAATTATTTAAAATTGAGATTCCACTGTAAAAGAGTATTGCCACGCTCTAAAAAATGCTAGACTGGAAATAAATAGTTAAATATGCGATCATTTCAGTGATCAGTCAGTGATTTCTATTGTAACCCTTGTTGAAATCCCATGGGTTTCACTCAAAAATGCAATGACTTACTTGGTTTGAGAATTGCAAGGACGCAATAGCTCTAGTTACAATATGTACATGCACTCAATTCACTTTGTGACGTGTAAATTGCAACCGCGAACTGCATGAATAATAAATCAGACACAGTTATGGTTGGTTGGCTGGTTTTTTGGCGGTAATTATTATTTCCCTGGAGATGTTTGGTCTGATCGGAAGACTCTTCCAGACAAGAGACAATTAGTACCCTCCAAAGAGAGTTGCAAAATGCTGTTATGTTTAAATAATGCTAAACTGTTAGCCATAAAATGTTTATGTAGGTTTCGATCTTCGGCAATGTCATTCTGCGCTCCCCTCTCCACCTCCGCCCTCCCCTTTTTCCCGTCCCTCCGGCCCCCAGGTGTACACGCAATCTGTTATTTTTCCTATCATTTTTGCTGCAGACGCCATTGATGTTATTACTTATTGTTCACATTATTGTTATTGTTGTTGTTGTAAGTTTCCGTCGTCGTACTCGTCTTCTTCTTTTTTCTTCCTCTGTTCTTGGTTGTCTTCTTCTTCTTCTTCTTCTTTTTTTTCTTCTTCTTTTGCTTCTTCTTCTTCTTCTTCTTCTTCTTTTGCTTCTACTTCTTCTTCTTCTGCTGCTTCTTCTTCGTCTTCTTCTTCTTCTTCTTCTTCTTCTTCTTCTTCTTCTTCTTCTTCTTCATCTTCGTCTTCTTATTCTTCTTTTTCTCCTTTTTCTTCTCCTTTTTCTTCTTCTTTATCTTTTTCTTCTTTTTTTTCTCCTTTTTCTCCTTTTTCTTATTTCTCTTCTTCTTCTTTTTCTTCTTCGTCTTCTTTTTCTTCTTCGTCTTCTTTTTTTCTTCTTCTTATTCTCCTTCTTCTTCTTTTTCTTGGCCTTCTTCCTCACTGGGTGACTATTCTTGTTTCAGTTGTTACACTGGGGCCGAAAGGAAAGGTCAAGTTAAGAATGACAAATAAGGAAACCAGAGGTTTCTTAATTGCAAAAAGTGCTCGTAATTGACCTTTCACAATTCCATCCGTAGCCCGTGATAGACACAAACGCTGATACAGTAAGATTCTGATGATTAGACAGAGGAATAAGCTTGTCCTTATTATATATAATATGTTGTTGTTTTTTTTTAAGCTCAAGACAACACTACCTAATTTTTTATCTTAATCTGTATTCTGTATTCTTTTCTGCGTCGAGGATGATTGTTGAAGCCAATACTACTGTGAAAAAAAATAATATCTTAAATTATTTTAGAGTGTGGAAGACTGTACCAAGCTCAGCAAGGATGACCCCATCTGAAACAACCCAGAAATCAACCCTGCGCTTTTTGAAAATTCACATTGAGGCTTTGTGCAAGTGCAACAAAACAAAACAAAACGAAACAATAAAAAACTTTTCGTAATTTGGACGCAAGCCGTGCCAGGATAACACAAAAACAACCCGAGGGAAACAAACCCACGAAACAAAAGACAGAATTATGAAGTATAAAGTTTAGTTTGAACACACATTAGCATCGTACTAACTATTATCATGGAGACAATGATAACACCGACTATCATAAATACTCTTCCTCGATCTCAATCAAATCACCCAGGAATTTCAATGTAACTTAAAATGCATTAAACCCATTTGTTCAGAGTCTCTAGGGATCGGACGCGACGACATGTGGGCGATAGTGATCAGTCACAATCGCAGATCCGATGCACCGATTACCGACACAGACTCCCGAAAGAGTTGGTTTGCTTTCAAGTGCTGGTAAACGCAGGACAGCGTGTTGAAAAATGAAACGAACATGAGACTTTTATTGACCCCTTAGGGAAATTGGTTTACAGTGCTGTACAATGTTATAGATCTCATTTATAATACAAGCATTTCGAACAGTATGTAAATACACGATATTACAATTGAAACACTGAACAAAGTCATTGCAAGTCGCCTGCGGTGGAGTGCCTAGTCCGCCCAGCTCGCTGGTCACAAATAATCACACCGTTAGTGCGCAAGTTCTCAGAAAACCCAGGTGGGTTCACCTTCGTCCAGTTCACCTTTCCGAATCAGCCACTATGACAAACAATCCCATCTTTGCCATAGTGAGGCTAGAAAGGGTATATAACTGAGAAGTTCAATGGTTATAGTTAGTGGAAAAAGAAGTGTTGAGATTGGCTTGTTCTGGCCTATGTTTGTCCGTTATGAAGGCCTCGGCTGGCCTTTTTTAACTTCATGGAAAGCTTTTTCTTTTTTTTTTTTCGGAAAGGTCAGTTTACAATGAAAAAAAAAAGAGGAACATGATTGGAAAACACAGAGAAAGGTAAATAAAACATGTGCGGTGTTGGCCTATGTTAGCCAAGTAAAGGCCTCAGCTGGCCTAATTTGACCATATGGAAAACTCTTTGTCTTTTTAGCTTTTTGGGAAGGGTCAGTTTACAATGAAAAAGAGAGGATAATATAGGGGCCCGGAGATGTAAGGCCAGGTACCTGAACTGTGGGTTCGCTTCCTTACTCTTCAAGCGGTACTTTTTAAGAAGGCGTATTGGGACGCATATACACGCAAGCGTGCGCACCCNCACACACACACACACACACACACACACACACACACACACACACACACACACACAAAATGGAATCCGCTGTCAAATCGATAATACGGCTCGATGTCCTGTTAGATACCAGTCGTGACGCTCACAAGTGTTTGGGCAAAGTTTTAGCTCGACTGACTCTCGTACTTAGAAGATTTGCGAAACAAGATCATGAATTAATGTTTCCCCCTTTAGGTATCGGGAAAATATCATGACTGTTGATGGTAGTGCTTAGTAGAATATCTTATTCCTTCCCCTACCCCCTTTCTCCAGGTACCCAATTTTACTGACTGGGTATCGAGGAAAACGTGAATGAAATGTCTTTCCCAAAGCAATTCCAGCACGATTGTGGTGGTAAAACGAACACGCGACTTTTAGAGCATGTGTCCAACGCCGTAACCACTCGGTCAAGCTGCTCCTCAATCACTTCCAGACTTTCAGAGCCTGAATTCTTAGTTCCTTGTCCAGCATCATAAGCTTCATTTTGACAAGCTGCAAGACATAAGGGCACACCCACATAAGTCATCGTCATGTTTTATGTGCTAGTCATGACATTCGGTAACGGTTTTTTTTGTTGCCACGCCTGCAGCGAAAGTACTGTGAGGTTTCAGTGCAAACAAAAAAAAAGCAATGCTAGATTAGTGACTAATTCTGACCAAGTTAAGGTACCACACCTTGATTAAAAGTAGCATGCTGTCCACGGGCGTGTGGTCATTTAAGCGGCTCAGTCCATCGGCAATCACTCAGACTAAGGTCATTTAGGTCTTCATTAGAAGAACGAGTAGTAACTCTCATTCTTAGAATGGGCTTGCCATGTCTGGATAGGGAATTTCTGATTCGAGGAAATGACGTACTGAGGAAGACAGCAAAGCCATGCACGGAGTTTGACCAGTGAACTAACGCTGACCAAGGAAAGCAACGCAACTTTAGTTTCAGCAAACCCAAAACAAACTGGCGGTTACACGAAACCTGACCCGAGATGAATAAGTTTTTAAAATGATAATGTCTCTGTAAATCGAAAAAGTAAGACCGCCACGCAACTCCGCGTCGCTTAAATTGGTTCTGGACATGAGAAAAGACATCCCTGTTTTGTTAAATAGGTATTCATAAATCTGAAATGCCTTGAAATTCGGAAGCTTTGGCAGATGGTCTCGAAATGCAGTAGAACTTCGATATAAAGTATTCTTCGGAGCATAGGCAAAGCACAGCATACATGCTATTAAGGTATACTTAAGGTATACTTAATATCGAGGTTCCGCTGAGTAATGAAATAATAGAATAATAATGAATCTTTCCATATAACAAGGTATTCTTGATAAATGAGTTCTTAATATCGAGATGCCACTGTACGGATGTGCCGAGCCCAGGTTCAACTGTACTGTAAACATTCTTCTCAGGCATGCTCGCAATTTCTACACGGTTAATTATAGCTGGACAAGAGGCTTTCTCCACCCGGATTAACCTGGGCCATAACAATACGTTTTGATTAGTTGCCAACTTAAGAGCAAAAGCCTGCTGAAGCGTGGTAATCGTTTGGATGATTATCGGATTTCGTGCGAGGGCGACTCCAGTATTATGGTGGGTGGTAGTGTGGTGGAGCGCGTGTGGATTCAGGAAGACATGGGTGGTTGCCATGAGGGTGAAAAGAAAGAAAGAAAGAAAGAAAGAAAGAAAGAAAGAAAGAAAGAAAGAATATTGCTGTATTTTATTTGTACCAAATCTTTGACAGCTTTCTTGCCTTCTGGTCACCCATTTGAAAACAGTTATTTGCATTTTTCCTTTTTTATTTTTCCTTCCTTCGTTCATCATTTCATTATGTGTTCCAGTTTCCGTTTTCCTTTCTTGCAGTTCAGATTTTTTGTTATTATTCATCTTCCTTTTACCATCCTTTCTGCCTTCATCCCTACGCACGCTTTCATTTTTTTATCTTCCTTCTTCTTCCTCTCGTTCGTTCCCCCGACCTTCCCTGCCTGTTTGCTTCTCTTTTCATTCTTTTTTTTTCTTCCTTGCTTTCTCTGTCTGTCTGTCTATCTATCTGTCTATTTGTCTGTCTGTCTGTCTTTCTCTCTCTCCATCTCTCTCTCTCTCTCTCTCTCTCTCTCTCTCTCTCTCTCTCTCTTCTCTCTCTCTCTCTCTCTCTCTCTCTCTCTCTCTCTTTCTCTCCTTTAATACACATTCACTTACTTTCTCCCTACCCCTGAAAAAAAACCAACCATACCCATCCCAGAGAAACGCACGCCTGTTTGCACTCGTAATCTCCAATACACGTGAATCACACTGTAGCCAAAGTGTGTTTCAAACCTATTGGAGTGAAAGAACAACGCCCCGGCACGAGAATGAATACTCAAGATTCCACGGATGAGTACTTGAAAAGGCGATAGCTTTAATAAAGTCATCAATGCATTGTGTGCATAGTGGAGGTAATAGCAAGCTTGATTATGACAGGGTCAATACCTAGAAAGTCACGCATCGCGGCTTGGCTTTCGGGAAAGAATGAGAGATTGCTTGTGTTACGTTTTAACGTCACTTTTCAGCTCATTTTTAGCTATATCAGAGACGAGGCTTAGACCCGACTCCGTCCAGCCGTCGGCAGGATTGTGTCTTTAAAGCTGCGCTATCCGACCGTTACATCGAAAGAAAAGGCCCACCTGCAAAGTAATGACCGTGGATAATGATAATAATAATGCGGTATTTAAGTCTCTCATGCGACTTCACACTATTATTTCCCCAGCAGGCCTGACCACCCTAGGACTTTCTCAGCTCTCTGGGGAGCATACAGTGCCGCTGCTATTTACAGGCGCCGATCATTTTTTAGCATTCTGACAATATCTTTCACTGTTTATTGCTGGGTACCCATTTTACAGACGGGTGGACTGAGGAAAATATGAATGAAATGCCTTTCCAAGACACCTACAACATGACCATGGTCGGGAATCGAACTCACGACCTTTAGATCCTGAGCCCAACGCCGTAACCATTAGGCCACGCTGCTCCACTCTTTATCAGCAACTTTTGAAAGGACAGTAGAAATATTTTACTCTTAAAATTACGGGAATATAACCTCTGACGTGAAGTGTGCGATTGAGTTCAGGTTAGTGAAGAGTCCCACCATATCGCTCTTCTCCATTTCTACCCCGAGCAGGTCTTTAAAAATATCACAAGGAATATTGGATGTGACCTCTGATACACAATAGCAGGCCGGGATTCGAACATCAAACCTTTCACACAAAATGACGGATGCTTTTATCATTCGGCCTTCCTATCAGCGAGTGGATGAGATGGAGAGAATGAGAGAAGGGCAGCGCATTAGAGGGAGGGAAAGAGAGAGAGAGAAAGAGAGAGAGAGAGAAAGAGAGAAAGAAAGAGAGAAACGAGTGCTTTCTCTTTTGATAATCTTGCCAGCAAGTGAATGAGATAGAGAGGGAGAATGAGAACAGGACAGCGCATGAGAGAGAGAGAGAGAGAGAGAGAGAGAGAGAGAGAGAGAGAGAGAGAGAGAGACAAAAAAAAAAGACAGGTTGGTGATTAATCTTTAGGTCATCCTGCAGCCAGTGAAAGAGATAGAGAGAGGGAATGAAAGAAGGAAATGCTGGAGAAAGATAGGGAATGAGAGTGAGAGATGCTGAAAGACAAATATGAAAAAGGGGATGAGATGATAATTACTTTCAACACCGGAAAATCAGAAACCCTTTTATCGAAATCCTTGTTAATTGTAACATTAAAAGTATTCCAACAACAGTCAGTGTAATCACTGCATGAAAGCTGATGACCTTCTGCTAAATCGGGATATTTGTTTACTACAGCTATTGATTTGCCATTAAATGGAGATGATTATACTTTTAGGAATGTCAACAGCAACAGATCACGTCGGGTGGTTTGAATTTCCATGACATGGTTACTGGATGGAATGGATGGAATGGGTGGAACAGAGAGACTGTACAGACAGCCAGGCAGACACTGTCTCTGTGTTGAAATACAACATCACACACACACACACACACACACACACACACACACACACACACACACACACACACACACACACACACACGGTGAGGTCGGGAAAGACAGCAGTGGCATACAACTATTTTGCCAGCTTAATAATACATTCCGCACAAAATGTAAAACAAAAAAAAAACAGGAGTTAATGAGCCCTTAAATTTCGATAATGCCATCTGCGGCCTAACAATTTAACTAACAATTTAACTTAGACAACGACTGATCGCTTACTGACTCTTCCTGGCCATTTTAGGATACCTTTCAAAATTTGAGAATGTACATTAATCGGTGTGGATATTTATACCGCACAAACACACCCAGCCGTCACAATTTTAGTGCTTTAATGTATTGGGTGGTTATTTTTTTTCTGTGAATTTGACAAAATCTGTATAGTAGATCCAATAGGTCAACGGGGCGGGAGGTGAGGTGGAGAAGAACTGGCCACTTAGAGCGATACGGAAGGGGTGAGGGACGGTGTGATCAAATGTGACCGGTAGTGGATGGAAAGATAGATACAGTGTGGGTAAAAGATGACCTATATACCTATGTCTGTAAATGTTGTAGGAATACGTTAATGTGGTAAAAAGGTAACGCTCGGGAGAAGAAGCGAGTATGATGACGCATGAAAGACATATTGACTTGCAGGAGAGTTTCGGGTCAGCGAATATTAACTTTTCCTTTTCATCTTTCTCCTTCCAGGACAAAAGAAACCCAAAAAAAAACGTCACCATGCTGCTCAAGCTTCGCCTCAGCTGTGCTGCTATCCTGTTCTTCATATTTCTTCAGTGTTGTACATCGGACCCTTCATTACCTGAGATCCAAGAGATTTCAGATTTCTTAAGTGACAGCACAGGCCAACTTAAGAACAACAAAACATCTAAGGTTAGCCCAGAAAAGGATGCCAATGACAAACAAAAGTCCTCGACGACTGCACCAGATATTCTGGATTCAGACTGGATGAATGCTTGGAGACAAAGGTTGGCAGTTTATGCCGAATGGTTGGACAATTTCGCAGAAGCCTATCCCATAACTACGCCCAAAACCTTTGCCCGCAAGTCCCGAGGACGCCTAGATAGAATGCCTCTGACTTATGGAAAGAGAAGTATCCGAATGGTGGATAACAGTTATGAAGAGAATGATGATAATCTTGATGGAATAACGCGCGCAAAGCAGAATAGCGAAAATCAAGATTCTGTTGGAAAGATTGAAACCAGTATGGAATCCAATACAGCTGATCTCGAAGAGCCCTCCAGCAGCGCCAATGATGACAAGCTGATCAAACTGTTCACGGAACACACAAAAACCGGGTCAGATGAAGCAGTCGACACAGAAGATTTATTTTCGAGAATAACTCGGAATATAATGGGCAGATTGCCCGCTATGTTCGGCGGGCTTCAAGACGAAGAAATGCTGGGCAGTTCTATTGGTAGTGGCTACTTTTTGCGGACACAGAAGAGCAGGGTAGATAGGATGCCTGCTATGTTCGGCAAGCGACAGGACGGCGAAATGCCGGATACCTTCAAAGATATCGATTTCTCTCGGCCGGCGAGAGGCCGTGTAGACAGAATGCCATCAATGTTCGGCAAACGAGAGGACGGCGAAATGCAGGAAACTTCAGACGATGGTGACTACTTTTCTAGGATGCCGAAGAGCAGAGTGAATAGAATGCCTGCCATGTTTGGCAAAAGATCATCAGACGTTGGGAACCTGGAATCCTTAGAAGATGGCAGCTACTTCCTCAGGTTACCAAAGAGCAGAGTGAGCAGGATGCCAGCAATGTTTGGCAAGAGACAAGATGATGACATGCTGGATACGCCACAAGAAGGTATCGATTTCTCAAGGGTATCGCGAGGTAATGTTAACAGAATGCCAGTAATGTTCGGCAAGCGACAAGACGGCGAAATGCCGGATGACGTCAACCAAAACAGCTTATTCTCTAGGTCAGCAAAAGCTCGTGTAGACAGAATGCCTGCGATGTTCGGCAAAAGGGGTGTCGGCGAAATGCACGACACCTCAGAGAAAGGCGACTTCTTCTCAAGGACAACAAAAGGCCTAATAGACAGGATGCCTGCCATGTTCGGTAAACGACAAGACGAAATATCTCCTAATTCTGAAGAAGGCAGCTATTTCTCTCGCACACAAAAAGGTAGTCTCAACAGGATGCCTGCGATGTTCGGAAAACGTGGAGAAGACAAGACACCGAGAAGTCTGAGCTTCAAAAGCCAAGGTGCTCCATTTGTCAGGATATCAAAGGGCAGTTTAGGACGAATGCCCTTGACCTATGGCAAGAGAAGCACTGAGTCATATGACAAAATACTACATACCCTGAGATCAAAGCTTAACACTCTTCCTCCTGAAAGGAGAGACCAGTTGATTAAAAGACTCGATGAATTTTTAGACAACGTCATGATAGAGCACACTCCACTGAGCAGGTTTCATAGGTCAAGGTTAGACCGCATGCCTCTTACGTTTGGGAAAAGAAGTACCGTGGAATTTCCAAGGACGCCATTAAACACCAGCGGTGAGCCTGGGAAAGTCGTCGAGCCTGGTCGTTGGAGTATACAGAAAAGGTCAAGGTTGTCTCAAATGCCTGTGAGGTTCGGGAAAAGGTCGGCAGCTCCTGGTTGGGATAAAGTGAAACGACTTAGATTAACTAGGATGCCCATACCTTTTGGCAAGAGACTAGCAGAAGGGGAACGTTTACATGTGGATGTAACGCCCAAGGAAGAGGACTCTAGCAACGTTTTGAGTCCCAGCAACACCAACAGTGATAGGTGAGTGCTTCGCTGTGTCCAGAACAGCGGGTAATGAAATAAAGAGAAGTTGTTGTGTTAGGGCTTTGCTAGCGTTAGTGGTCACTCAGTTGTAGCCTGCTGCCCGTCTTGGTAGAGGAAAGCAAAACAACCATTTTCAACACTTTTATGCATATCCAAGATTGGTACCAGGCGCTAGGGGTCATTCGTTTGGCTTTCTTGATGGAGGGAAACGAAGCAACAGATTTCAACTATAATGCATACATGCAAGATCAGCGTCGAATTAAGGGAAAACAAAATGAGTGACCCCTAGCGCGAGCAGAGCTCTGTAGCAACGAAATGCATTTACCCTAAGTGCCTTGACAGACGAGAAACAATTGTCGCGCAGTAAATTCTGCGCAGAAAGTGTCGCTTACCTTTGTGATGGGTGATTTTTAACGCTACAACTCAGTTCAACATGGACGATCGGAGAGTCAGGGTGGCTTTGGTCATGGTGAGTGTCGCGGCGTACCAGAATGTGGGCGACACACATCTGCTACGCCAGGACTGAAACTACTGCCTGTCGCTCGTGTGACCGCACCCGTTTGCCACAGTGTGTCTCCAGACTGCGCAGTAATTCCTGCTGCGTTTTTTACATCTGGTCTGTCAAGGGCCTAAAGGGTTGATTCTTTGCACGAGGCATTGTTTTGAACTCAGTTTGAACCCAGAAATCCCGGCAAATTTCGTAGGCAAAGATTAGGTTGTAAAATAATAATTAGTATTTCAATTTAGGGCTAAACGCAGAATTAAGGTTAGGGTTAAGGAAAAACGCAAACTTGGGACAGACCCTAGAAATTATCACCATTGTTAAGTATTTTCTCAAGTGCGCTCTTTTCTACTGAGGTATTTTCAGTTACGCCACGTGATCTAGGGATTGCTAGGATCTACTGATAAATGACGAGCAATCATGCATGAGCAGAGCATGTAAACAAACAAACATGTGAGCAAGACTTCCTAGGTCACGTGATGGAGCTGGAAATACCTAATTCTGTCCCTAACCCAAAACCAAGCTCTATGCGGGGATGGCTAATGATATTGCGCATGAGGAAAATCAAGTCAGTGTTTCGGCACACAAGAAAGCCACACTTTTGAAGTCACATTACAGCATGATATCAATCATCATATTTTAGGCATAGATTGGTAGTACTTTACCGTTAAAAATGAACCCAATGCGGCAAACCTTATCCGTGAATTTATGGTATTTTTAGTGTGTCATAGTAACGTAAACCCTAGCTGTAAAGTACAGAAAATTATAAAATTATATAAATGGCTTAATCCCAACAGGGCGAGTCCATAATTTCAAATAAATTTGGGTGTTCGTGAATGAAATTTGGTAGAGGAAATATGGGAAATGGGATGAGTGAGGGCGGATTTTTAGAGAACATGTCGTTGGCGTCATTATCCTGTAGTGCTACTTTACTTTACTGACATCACCGGAATACAAAGCTGACTTCATCATGGTGATTGCATACTTTGCTTTGTTGTTTGGGTTTTTTTGTTGCTCATTTTCTTTTTCTAAAATGATTGAGATCTACATCTAAATGTTTTAAAGTATAGATACAGCTTTTGCAGCTCTCCAATCTCTGTAAAAAGTCTAGTAGACACCCCTAGAGGCGACCTAAAACAGTACCCTAGCAGAAAGTCCCTTTTGAAACCAATGTTTATGAAATAAATTGCATCAATATGAGTAATGTAAGGGTAATATAGGGGTAATTGCACGTGATCGTTTTTTAGCCCTCTCATAATATTTTGACATCTCTCGCCCTTCGGCGTTCATTTTCGGGTAAAAATTATGCTGCTTACTTTATCAATATAATAAACAGCTAAGTTTGGTGCTACTATCTTAAGAAATTAACGCACTGATTCAGCAAGCCAGCTCTCAATTTAGTGGTGATCTGCTGTGATTTTTGGCAATTTTAAGAGTGAAGGCGAGTTGTATTTAGTCTCAATTTTGTATTGTCAGTCTCCAAATTGGAAGATATGGATATTTCACGTCATGTTGAGGACTATTTAGCCAATGGCTTGCACTGAATAAACTTGAAACTTAATTCTCAACAAAGGTTACTGGTCATTGATCTGGAGATTGGATTAAGGTAAATAAGGGAAAATTTATTAGTACACCGTGCTATATCATAACATCAAAGCTTAAAAGCTAGCAATAAATGTATGGAAATAGATAGGAACCTTAATATAGCACCACCCTCCCTCAACAATGCATTGCTTGTGGGATGTACAATAATAATCGTTCTCTTAAGCCTTTTTGCAGGTGCTTGACTGATTATGTTTTTTTCAGTTTGTGAATACTGCCTGAGCTCCCTTCTCTTTCTCTCTGTATAGTATCTGTTTCTTTTTCCAGTTGCTATTCTAGAGGCCCCTTCTCTTTCAAAATCCTTTGTTTATGGCTGGCTTTGCTGAACAAATACTTAATAGTTTCATAACGACCTAACTTACAGTTTGCAATAATAATAATAATAAATATAATAATAATAATAATAATAATAATATTAACAATTAGTTTATTGAACTTTGACAACATCCAGTTTTAAATGAGCTCTCTCTCTCTCTCTCTCTCTCTCTCTCTCTCTCTCTCTCTCTCTTCCTTTCACACACACACACACACACACACACACACACACACACACACACACACACACACACTTCACACGCGGAATTAATGAATACCATACTCATAAGATGCAATTCAACAAATTGAAGACTTACTATTTTATTTTCCCAATACTTCTTTATTCTACAAGAAGGTTACTGAAGTAAAATTTGACCGGTGCAGAGACCGTTAGCAAGAAAGCTGGACTTTCCCGCTATACTAAGAACTGTCCCCATGAATGCAACAGGCTGCGTTTAATCGCAACTTTCGCTTGATTGCAACATTTACCACCTTTCGAAATGCAAAATTTTTCTTTCATCAAATTCAGTCGATAATTGCAAAGCTTTTCATTGCCAATCTTTTTTAATGCCTCCGAGGTGTTGTGATCAAGTGAATGTGACTGTTATACTCGTCATGAAAAGGTGAAAGCTCATATCTCTCCTTGTCTCTTCACAGCGATTCTAGCGGGAATTCTTTGGAAAGCATCAATGAGGATGCCTCTGATATCATTTCTACTTCCTTCTTGAGGTGACAGCGCTACAGGTGAGTTTGTCACATTGTCATTTATTATTCATGTGGGCTCTCTATGATATTAAGGAACAGCTTCTTCCATTTTCCCCCCAACAAACACATCACACTGTGCAGTTCCTCAGAGCAGCTGCAGAAAACTTGTCCATATCACTGCATGGCACTGAGCCGAAAAGCAAAAGCTCAAGTGCGGCTGAAATCAGTAACAACAACGACAACAATATGATTCATGTAGACTAAAAGGAACGTCTTGTAGCCAATCAATATAAAGCTTTTGTCGCTTTATGGATAAATCCAAGTATTGGTATTACATGAAAGCTTAACAGATGTAATTTAAGTAGGTGAAAATATTTTTGACTTACCACTATTCTGTGCAAACATAGTTGGCTGAAGTAGCAGGACGTCATGCATGCAATGGAAAAAGTATTCGGTAAAATCGTAAGTGAATACAATTCTATACAATAAAATTTATTTAATATGACTCTCAGTAAGTCAGAAATTAGCCATAGTTACTGAGGATTAAAATCTGCTCATGAAATCAATATTTTTGTCTATAGAAATGCTTTTTACTCTCGATTTCCGCAGCAAACGAAAATTTGATACCGGATGGTCCTTGTCACCTTCAGAACCTTCATCTTCACGGTCTTTGATTTGATGTAAATTATGTCCTGAATTTGTGTTATTGGCCCAGAGCCTAATAAAGACTTTGAATTATGAATTTTGAATTATATGAGTTCCTACTTGGCGATATACGCTTCATGTTGACTGACTGCAAGACGTATATTATTGTATATCACGGAAGAGATCTCTGTCCCTCTTTCGTTTTCTCTTACTCTCTGCTGTCTCAAGCCGCTTTTTCAACCAAAGTTTCTGCTCTATATTATCATATTACATTCTATGAAGGTTTAGGTCACAGCTTGATACCAGCTGTTATGCCGTTTTGTTGTTTTTTTTGGTTTTTTTTTTTTGCTGTTATGGTTATTGTTGTTGCTGCTGTTATTACTGTTGTTGTTGTTGTTGTTGTTGTTGTAGCTGTTGTCGTCGTCGTCCTGTAGCTTTTATGGAGTAATACAAAGTGTTCGTAAACAAGAGTAGAGGACCACTGACAACCAAGAAAAGTGAAAACACTACACCGTAGCAGTCACACACATTGCGGACACGCAACACCAGTCGCCATTTTGATTTTATTGTATGCATGTGATTCCTTCCTTCCAGCGATTTTCATGCATTCGCTTGCCTAAGACTTTTTCAGCGGCTGTTGGGAAATAATTTAGACTCTAACTTTCCTCGCTCTCCTCCACGTTCAAATTATTTCGCCCTGTTCTCTCTCTCTCTCTCTCTCTCTCTCTCTCTCTCTCTCTCTCTCTCTCTCTCTCTCAACCTTGCAAGGACCGCCCAGAGTACAAAAGAAGAGTGGCAAGATGGAACACTTGACTAATATGAATTCAGTTGCACGTTTTACATTGGGGCGCTGTTTTCCCGAACTTTGTGAAGAAAGGATTTTCATACAGTAAAGAGATTTTGCTGGTTTACTGTCCCACCGAATGTTACGGAAAGGATTTTATACTGCATAGAGGCTTTGCAGATCGCTGGATAACTGTCCCTCCGAATGTTACGGAAAAGATTTTACACAGCACATGGACTTTGCAGACCGCTGATGAACTGTCCCTCCGATTGTTACGGAAAGGGTTTTATACGGCAAGAGACTTTGCATATCGCTGGTTTACGGTCCCTCCAAACGTTACGGTATGGAAAACTGATATGAAAACGTCTAATATTTGAAGTAATGACAATACGTCTATCTGAATTCAGGCAGTGTCCACGTTCATTATTTTATAGAGTGGGATTATCTTCCATCAGTAACGATGAGATGGTTCAGTTTAACAGGTTCCCCTCCTCCTAGGCACAGATTCTCAAACTGATGTCAAGCAAATTCCAAGGAAGTGCCGAAGACCATATTTTATCAGCAAATATCACGTTTTTTGGTGGTTCTAAAATTGAACACGGGATTTCTTCGTGCCTTCAAAGGGTACACCAACCAAAATAGACTGGAAACCCCTGCCCGCGTGTGAAGGGAGTGCGTCCGATTAATCATAAACGGGCCTCAGCGATGAGTTGAGAGTCCAGACGCCAACGCAGATATTCCAATTCGGACTGTTTGACTATAACCCAGGCAAATTTCGGAGCCTGTCTGCGCATAAGTTTGTCGTTTGGGTCAAGCCAAATATCACTCAAGTACAGTGATTTGAGAAAAAACATCGTCTTTTGAAGTGTGTTCTTCCCTCCTTGTCCATCGCTCGCCTCCCATCCACCCATCTCGCCCTCATATTAAACTTTCTCCCGGCTTTGGCTATGTATCTCATGGTGGTAAAGTTCAGAAGTCTATGATCAAACAAAACGCCATTGTCATCCAAAGCTCAAAAAAATTCTCTTTGTATCGACTTAATATTAGCACAGTTAATTAATTGATCATTCCGAATAAATTTTAAAAAAAACCCAACAAACTATTCAACGTGACTTAAAAACTTGGCCGACCTTTCCACATGTCTAAAACTCTCCAGCACCACCCATTCCTTATTTACTCAGTAGCTCTGCACTTTAGTCTCAACATTTGTTTACCATTACCCATAGGCAATACTTAATCATTCACGCTTTTGAACCTCACTGTATGGCAGGTGATTGTAAATACGTGACTCTATGATCTGGTTTTCTAAACATGCAACAAATTATGCGGTTAATGAGTTTATTTGAAAATGCGATTATAACTGAAAAGCTAACGCAGGAGAGCTTTTGAACGGATACGTGTGTTCACTGTAATAACAACAAGATACCTGACGACACTGCCACGGCGTATTCCTATAAGTTAGATATGAAGATGCCAACATTGCTTCCATTGTTGGCTATTTTTACACCCCTCACTGACTTATCAAGGGGTCCCAAGCCATAATACCTATCGCACATATTGCTTGACACTTCCTCCAGATTTTGACACATAGAACCATTGCCCACGGCCAATTAGATTTTGAGAACTTTGCCGGCAGTGGGGCTACTTAAGATCTTAGACCTTTCTCCACAGTGACCAGGATAATCGTACATACTTAGCAACAACTATATAGTTTACAATGAGGTATTTTCAGTTACACCACGTGATCAAGGGATTGCTAGGATATCTTGATAAATGACGAGTAATCATACATGAGCAGAGCATGTGAACAAACCAACGTGTGAGCAAGATTTCCTAAGTCACGTGATGGAGCTGAAAATACCTAATTCAATGACAAAGTCCCTCCCCCGCCCTCCATTATCAGTCTACAGAAATATTTTCACCTATTTAAGCCCTTGAAATTAAAATCAAACACCTCCCTCTCCCTCCTCCTCTTAAACTCCCTTTCCTCGTAACCAAGTTTGTGATTTTAAAGGGACTGTTTAAAACTGCAACTATTATGTCACGTACAGCTGGCAACTTCTTAGAAGGACCTATAAAAAAATCAGATTACTGGGAAGGTGGCTGCATATTACGGGCTTTTCTGTATTTTCGGTTGCATAATCTGACTCGTGGGATGGGTCAACTCTAATCTGGAACAGTGAGATGTCACAAAGTTCGTGAGGTCGTACAGCGTATGGCCCATCTCATCTATAAATAACCTGGTATATATCAAACATGATGTCAACCATTTCTCATGAACCTTCTTTTCCGTCTTCTTCTTTGTTCCCGGGCATGTCTCATATTGTTAATGATGATGATGACTTGCTTCAGAAAATCGGCTCTAAATTAAAACCATAATGAAAATCCTTGTCTAAGACTACTGTCAACTTCTGAATTCAAAACCGTAATACGAGTTTTGTTGAAGGTCTTTGACACCTATTGTTTTTTTCTTCTGTTGGCCCTATTAACATTTTGTGTTATTCTACATACACCACTGTGATTTGGGGAAATTTCTTCCATGGAGGTTAAAGTCTTTCTTTTGCCCGATCTTTTGACGGGAAGAAAAAGGGGGGGTCAACGCCCAAAATTTTCACAAATGTCTTTCGAAAAAGATCACCTCAAAATCTGATTTGGGCCCCAATTTTTTATTTGGCTGGTTTTGACTGCGTGCGAATATATAGGCCTACACATTTTATTTTTTTATCTAGAAGGCTCAAATTGTACCTGAAACTTTAAAATTGGATGCTTTACTTAGATCACAGGTTATTTTACATATTTCTACACCCTAACACTGTCTGGCAGGGCCCCAAAAAAGGGGGATTTTATATATTAGCAGATTAATTTGGTTGTACACAATGAGTCATTTGCCCTTCTAATAGGTGTCACAAACCTGAGTAGTTTTCAGGAACGATCACCTATGTCTCTGATGGGTAATATAGCAGTCATAAATCTCCCATGAGATTAGAATAAATAAAGAATGAAGCAGCTTTTCTTGAGTTCTTTGCATAGAAATATTGAATAAGACTGTATATTTAGCTCAATAGCTTCTTTAGAACGGTTGATTGTCAAGGGAAGCTCACCACAGTGTGATTACTTCAGATTTGGCTTAGTATAAGAATGTTCTTAATTAGCAAACTTTAAATGAAAGTCACTTCTGGTTCAAGCAGACTGCGTCATCAGATCTCGCTCCCAAAAGTAAAAGATGCATCAGCCAATAAAGCCAGTGTAACAGATTCTATCAGCCAATCACATTGCATCTGACAATGGACAACAGGGAAAAGGAAGTAATGATCTTTGGAATTGTAGTTGCGGACCCCATATAACCGTGCATACATAAAATTCGAGAAATGTCTATAGCAGTGAACGTAGGCGTTCGTCGGTCTCATAGAATGATGAAACTGAGTCTTTAGGTGTTACCTTGGAAACATCGTCTACTATTATTATAATCCAATCCGAGTGTGGCAGTCTCTGCCACAATGCCTGTAGGTGAAGGCTGAAGATGGTATATATCGGAGACGGACTTCTTGATCTCCCGTGGAGTTGTCTAACTTGGACCTGCCATGTCAGGTCCTAGAAGTTTCTTGCTTTCAGATACATCTGCCTGTTGCAATTATTCCCCCTCCCCCCTCCCGCAGAGCCTTGTGTTGCAGGTACATTGAGATCGTGCTTAATATCTTTCAAGTGCATCTGGAATCTCCTGGTTGGCCTCTTTCACAATAGCAATTCTCCACAGAGAAGGTCCTCTGGAATGCAACCATTTGTCATTCGAGTGATGTGACAAGCTATTGCTGGCGCACTGCCCTTTTCTAATTCAGTATATATTTTGCATGCAAAACTGGGCACTAATGTCCTAAATAATGGGTGTTTTTTTCTGTTGTGGATGCTGATCTTAGGAAAGATTTTATTTCAAAACATAGTTGATGCGTTACCAAAATATTTCACACATTTTAAGACACATTAACACACATACTTGTGTTTTTTTTTATATTTTTTTTATTTTTATATTAAATCTTTGAGAGACAGTTCTTCCCCTTGATGCCACATAATATATTCTTAAGACAATAAATTTGAAAAGCCCCCAATCACTATAAATGTGTCTCAGATACATGTATGAAATATGGTGATTAAGTAACAACGCCATTTTGAGATAAATTTTCGCAAGATCAACACCCAGACGAGGAAAAAGGGCACTATTTAGCACTTTGGTGCGCAATTTTTCACGCAAAATGTACTAAATTAGAACAGAGCTGTGCAACAGCAAATGCGCATCACGGCAGTACACTATCATCTACAGTATAAGGATAGCTACCCTCTTAAAGAGAGTGTACATGGAGGCTGTTTTGTTTCCTCTAATAGTTAGATGTTGGGCATATATATACAGATCCCTTCATGAAATGCCTGAGAGACCTCACACACACCAGATATGGACAGCTCAGAGTCTCTTCTCTTGGCGGGAACGTAAAGTCCAGGTTGCACAAGAGTGTACCCACTCCCCTTTCCTCCCTGCCACGCCCCAATCTCTATAGATTTACACCTGGCTTTTAGTGTGCTTCGCCTCTTTGTATTACTTTATTATATCGAATTCAACTGTGTTCATCTGCCTAAATGGGTGCCATACACAGAGTGCCATAAGGTTTTTGAAGAATAGAAGTAGGCTTTAAAAATATGATGATGTCCATCAGACCTTGACCGCAGGTAGTTAGGTGACTGATCCATAGGTTTAATAGTAGTTTAAAGATAATGATCTGCTCAAATGAATCCTCTAATGAATAAGGTTATTCTCAGACTCTAAAGCATGTTTGAAAGATGGGTCTTTTGCGTGTATGTCCGCATGTCGAGAAGGCTTTATAGTCATTATCCATATAGCTGTGGAACGCACCCAAGTTTGTAGGCGGATCACACTAGATCAGCATGCTGTGCTGGCAAGATGACAGTTATCAGTGGTAATGGACATAATCTTGAAATTATGACTGTTTCGTCCCACTCAAGGCTGTTGCAAACATTAAGCTATCCTGGGAGGGATAGGTCAATTGTGGCTTTTTTCCTAATAGTGTATGTGCGGTTCAAAATTGTTGGCGCTAATAAAAGGCTATAGTGAATTGAAATGGCTAAAAAAAATATCCTGCCTAATTACTTCATGCCACGCTATTGTTTCAAAAAGTTTTTCAGCTATTTTTTATATATTATGGCAATTATGAAAATTTATCTTAATAGTGTTAGATCTATATACAATTTACTGGAAAGGTCGGTAGTCAGAATTTGGCTGGATATCAACCTCGTATACCAAATTATTGTTGCAATTTCATTACCAGTCCTTCAGGACAAAACAGTAGGGTTAAGTTAAAACATAAGAATACTATTTTTCAACAACTTTACATTTTTCAGCCATTCAAAAAATGTGTAAACCATTTGTATTGCAGTCAGTGAAAATGAGGCATAAATCACCTTTTGGCTAACACAAGCTATTAGTATTGCCAAAATAAAAATCGCTTATTGTGTGTACTGCTAGTAGGTGAAAAAAACCTTGACATATCATTATTCTCGCCCAAGATATAGTTGCTGATAGTGGTAGAGGATCACCCCAAGCAATGGGCAAAATTGGGGGGAAAAAGCCCAATATATGAAAAATTTCTAATTAACGATTCATCTAATATGCCTCACAAATTCTCATATTTATTCATAATTGCTGATCATTTGCCCATAAAAGTAATGTTTTTATACAGAGAAATTATTTTACTCCCGATTTCTGCATGAAAAAAAAATTGAAACTGGATGACCTTGTTCACCTTCAGAGCGTGATATTTTACTTCCTAGTTTATGAAAATAAGCTGCATTTTGATTTCTGCAGTATCTTTTATTTTAATATTCACTGTTTGAAAAGTGAAACGAAACCAGTCGCCATGCACACGAAAAAAAGGGGGGGAGGAGGGGGGGAGAGGCTTGCGAGAAGGAAGCGAGAGGAGCAAATTCATTATTCTTGAATGTGATATATTGGAATCGTGATATTAAGTTCACATTTAATAAGTTTACCCAATTCTTAAGTATAATTCATTATTATTATATCATTTCTTTCTATATAAGGTGGACATTGACATTAAATACACCTCAAAAATAAGTACAGTAGCAACTCGATATAATGTATGCTCTTAGAGCATAGAAAATGTATAATATCTATTACTGAGCTATATTTAATGTTAAGACCCACCTGAAGAATGAAATGAGTGAATCGTACTGAATGAGTCCATATGAAATTCGTACTTGATAGGAGGATGTAGATCTCGGTATTAAATGAGTACTTAATAAACCGAGGTTTTACTGTATGTTTTTTCCATGCTTCAAGGACATTCTTTCTATGAATGTTCTATTGTATTTACATTAGATAACTCACAGGTTATATCATTCTAGAACCGAACTAGTGGACCCTTCAAAATCACACAGACATGCCATGTATCACAGCTCTTACAAAACAGAAAGCTTTAAAAACAAACCCCCCAAAAAAATATTTTAACTGATGAACTCAAAACAAAAATATCTAATCTAGGCTAAATCTACCATTCGAAATGAAGCTGATTCCCAAAATTCTGGCGAAATTTGTTTCGAGTGGCTACCCACAGCTCAGCATTTAATATATATATTTTTTAAAATGTAATCGAGTGAGGATTTCTTTCTTAATATTATACATATTATATAATATATAATTATATATTACATAATATATACATATTACCGGATGTGATTTTAAGGTATTTATTTAAAGAATGAATTAATGCTAAGTAATTGTGCAAATCTTACACGTGATATTTCTTCCATCTGATCTACTTAAGAAATTATTTACAACCTGAATGTTTAGTTAAGAATTATTTATTACAAAATTAGTGAAAAAGTAGAATTCGTTCCTTTTTTCATTTTGCAATGATAAGGTGACATTTTGTCAGCCTCTATTGATAAATGGTAGATTATGTGCTGTTACCTTATGATGGCAATAACTTGATATATTTAGATCTAGAGCTAGAGTGAGTCTGCACTTATTGTATTTTTCAAGCATGAGAAATAAACGCTGTTTTTTTGTCAACTTATACTAAAATGTTGGCGATGAGAATGGGTTATTCACATATTTTTGGTAATATAAGGAAAATGGTTGATTCTTATACAATCATTTCAGAATATTTCTCGTGAAAATAAACCAAACGTGTCTCACAACTAAGGATGACAGCTGGTTTTGTAATCAACCCCAACCCCCACC
>JAWQUT010000261.1:302485-339496 GCA_033807755.1 Ellobium chinense
TTGTTTTTTTTCACCTCATAAAAGTATTCTCCTATCATACCAATAACTTGATTTAGCCAAAATGTGACTTAAGCCTCATTTTGACTGGCTGCGTGGAAGATTATAGAGTGACCCTCTGTTTCTCATCCTGTGGGAACGATGTACCTAGAACGGTGAACAAAAGAAAATGCTACGTGAATCTGGGGAGTTTCGGAAACGTAGACTTTGATGGCTTTTTCACTCCACATTCTCTTGAACCCAGGAATTAGAGGCACCCACGTCTTTGAAACTATTGCCCAATTCCAAAAATTATGAAGGAGTCAAGTGGCCTAAAAAAGTGTGAGAACCACTGTTATTTATCAACAATGTCGGTGTGTACGTAAAAACATGAGCAACCACACCTCATTCACGTGATCGACACGGCCTCACACCCTTTCCTAGGGAAACTACCTTGTCGATTCCATTTAAAAGCAGTCCGCATAACAGCAATTTTGAATAAAGCGCAAAGTTTTCGCGATGCCAGTGAGGACAGTCACTGGATTATATCTCAACCCCTTTTTATGAAGTAAATCTTTCATGCTGCCGAGGAACTGCAGTTAAGCGGAACCCTCCTTAATTGATTTATTCTAGGTTTATTTGTGCTTAATTGGTTGACAAATTATGTCTTTTTATTTATGGCAATGTTTGTTTACATAGACCCAGCCTGTTTGTTTGTGCTTTCTCTATTATTACAACTGTTATTTTGAGCTAAGCAAGTCCTGAATAAACATGTGTCAAATTAGTCTGTAGATGTTGTTCGTCAATATAATCTAACCTAGTCTGGCGACCGCCTGTATAATACGACCGATTGCAGTACCTATCGAATTTCGGGAACCACTGTCTATAATATCTATACATATATACATATCAGCTTGGCCTAATGGTTACGGCGTTGGACTCAAGATCTAAAGGTCCTGAGTTCGATTCCCGACCACGGTCATGTTGTAGGTACCTTGGGAAAGCATTTCATTCACATTTTCCTCAGTCCACCCGTCTGTAAAATGGGTATCTGGCTATAGGCAGTGGAAGACATTGTCAGAATGCTAGTGATCAGCGCCTATAAATGGCAGCGGCACTGTATGCTCCCCAGGGAGTCGAGAAAGTCCTAGAGTGATCAGGCCTGCTGGGGTAATAATAGTGTGTGGTCGCATGAGCGGGCATTAGCCTGGATATGAGACTTATAAACCGCATTATTATTACATTTGACCTCCATTTTCATCACAGCAAGCTATTTTTAGTGTGATATATCTATGGCGTAACCAAGACATGAGGTATTGACTAGGAATTCCACTTTCCACGTCACTAAACTACGTCACTTTATTTCTAGACAACTACGTCACCGAAACGCGCTACATGCATGTTTGTCAAGGACGATAATCCACACCCGAAGCTTTTTTTATTGAATACACATCAACAGGCAATAGTTTGAAACGTTTCACCACGGTAATGTATAAAGTCACCGGAAATGCCCAATTTTCACTCGCCACGGTAAAAGCTATGGTCAATGGGAATACCCGATTTTTGTACATTCAAGAGTGGTGCATTAAAGAGCTAAATGCACACAATGTTTACACTGATAGAGTCACCGGGCACCTTAGCATTCATGGGCAGCAGAGTTGACTTCCAGCACTGAAAAATTGAGGAGCTGACAAAATCTAGAGATGTAATAATAAATAGTGCTTTGTTCATATAAGAAAGGAAATCTTAATTAGTGTGTTTTGCTTCATGGAGTGAGAGCGACCATCTTTTCTCATGCCCAGATAATATAAAACATATGGAAAAACACAGTGTAGGGTGTCCGTCAGCTGGCTAATCTGAAATCTCATAAGCTCATTCAGTGATTTTCAAAGCCAACAGTAGAGGTTTTTAAAGTAAGATTTTAATTTCTAGATTGAAAAATACGATTTGTTAGAAGCCTCTGTCCAAGAAAATTAGCCCTAAAATTAGAGGGAAAATGGTTTTACTTTTATCTTGACTGGCTGGCTGGTCGGATGGCTGGCTGGCTGGCTGGCTGACTGACTGACTGACTGACTGACTGACTGACTGACTGACTGACTGACTGACTTGCTGACTTGCTAAATATCTGGCTCACTGAGTGACTGATGCTACTATCAAAAAGTACCCACCCACCCTTTTCCTGCTTTTGTCCCTCTGCCCATTCACCCTTTTGACACTCCTTCCCTTTGGTAAATGATAAAATGTAAGACAAATTATGTATTAATATAGGCCTATTATTGTATATATGATATGCTTCGTCCACTCATTTGTTAATGCAAGTGATGCGTTTGAAATTCATCATAAACATCATTAGAAGAAATCTAGATGAAACGCTTATGAAATGCGTCATACTAATGACATGAAACTTCTGACAAANTGGCTGGCTGGCTGACTGACTGACTGACTGACTGACTGACTGACTGACTGACTGACTGACTTGCTGACTAGCTGACTTGCTAGATATCTGGCTCACTGAGTGACTGATGCTACTATCAAAAAGTACCCACCCACCCTTTTACTGCTTTTGTCCCTCTGCCCATTCACCCTTCCGACACTCCTTCCCTTTGTTAAATGATAAAATGTAAGACAAATTATGTATTAATATAGGCCTATTATATTATATATGATATGCTTCGTCCACTCATTTGTTAATGCAAGTGATGCGTTTGAAATTCATCATAAACATCATTAGAAGAAATCTAGATGACACGCTTATGAAATGCGTCATACTAATGACATGAAACTTCTGACAAATTTTTAATGTCTCTCAAGACTTAGCTATAATAACAAACAGGACCACGCCAGACCTACCCTCTTTCCGCTGTTACAAATTTTATAAGCATTAAGAAGTGCGACAGCGTGACCTGTCAATTTATTCTAAATTACAAAACGTAGGCTAGTCGTTTAATTTGATAATGACGATACTGTATTGATGTAAGAGAACCAGACTGTTTTGTGTGACAAGAATAATAGTAGTTTAATGTAGTGTACAGTACAAAACAGTGTGCATTACTGTTTAATTACTGGAGCAATTAGAATTAATGCGTCGGCAATACATATCGAGAACAGAACAGATGGCCTACATTTGACGCCATTTAAACGCAGTATATTTCAGATGATAGAATTATACGCACTGCATTTGCTACGTGAAAAGTCAGTGGGTAGTGTCTAAAGAAACCTTTTAAGAGTTGAAGAGTTGCGATAAAGCGGAGTTGACTGTATATTTTATGTCTGGAATGACGGGAATTTTGTTAAGTGCACAGGTGCTGAGGGAGGTGGGAGGGAAGGGGGGAGGTAAAGTAGTGCCAGAAGATGAAGTAGGCAAAGGAACTGGTTTCCCCTCTGTCTGTCTCTTTCTTTCTTTCTCTCATTCTTTCTTTCTGTGTTTCTTTCTATCTTTCTTCCTCTCTCAGTCTTCATTTCTTTCATTCTCTGTTCCTCGCCTCCTTCCTTCCTTCCTTCCTTCCTTCCTTCCTTCCTTCCTTCCTTCCTTCCTTCCTTTCTTCCTTCCTTAAAACAAGGTTTTAATTTCTAGTATCTTTGTTTCTTTTCTCTCCTGTCTCCATTACCATGTCCTTCTCTATCGTTTGCATTTTCACCCATTTTGTCCATTCTGTTTCAATCTCTGTCTCTCCTTACATATCTACAAATAAATTCATCAGTATTCCTTTATTCTACTACCCAGATCATCCCTACAATACGTGATACGCTATCAGCTATAACAAGTTTAATAACGGAAAAATAGCGCTCAGACCACGATTGTGTAGTGATTTTTACAGATGGTTATAATGTATATCGTGCACCAACATAATTATGTGTAGTTTTTCCCCTCATGGATCTTTGTTCTCAGAGGCGTAGATCATAAGGCAGGTCCAGGGGGTTCATGTAACCTCCAACTCCCTTCAGCTCTGTCGTTTGATGTTCGATGGGTCGTGAATGAGCCACGTAATGTCTCCTTCCTCCCCCTCACTTTCAGCTGAATCAGGATGTAATTCTGAATGACCTGTACACCTTTTTCTTCTTCTTCTTCTACTACTACTTTTTCTTCTTCCACTTCTTCCCTTTCTTCTTCTTCTTCCCCTTCTTCTTCTTCTTCTTCCAGCACAATGACGAGAGGCGAAGCCAATCATGAACCTCTGCCCTGTCTGTCTGCTGTCCATCTCAATTTTGTACCATTGTTCTGTACTGTTTTTGCATCTTTGCGCTGTTTCAGCATAGACCCACCCCGTTAACCCTTTGAGAATTGCGGGATTCTGGGGCAATATGGCCTCATCTGCTCTTTTTATTGATTTGTGTGGGACTATAACTATGAAAAGACAACCCTAAATATTTGGCGACAGCAAATCTTTGAGCTCTATTAACTGATAAATTTTGACCAGATGATTCTGTCTGCTGGGACTGGGTAAATACGTTTTTACACTGTACTCTTCATAGCGTGCTAAAATTCCGTAAACTGCACACAAGATACACCGTTTTGTCTATATCAAACAACATTAACATATGTTGGTTTTTTTTTCTATATCTACAATACTGTACTGACACCATAAATTATTCTGTCCATACAGTGCTATAATGCGCAGATAGACCGCTTAAAACAATGAACGCCTACAGATACCATTCATTTCTAGTATTGAACAAACTTCCCAGTTCAGGTAAACTGTATGCAAATAAATCAATTGCTCATGTATAGGGCTCTGAGAAAATTGTCCCATACCTGTTCGGAAAAATTGCTTCCTATCTGTTTATTGCTGCATTGAAAGAATGAGTTGAAAAGACCAGGCGTGTTATGAGAGGTTTACCCGTGAGTGAACAGCCATTCTCGCCACTGAAACTAGGTCACATTGCAGGGGCTGGCAATCATAATGGGGTTTTATTTTTAAGTTCGGATCTTTTGCGGACCGTTATGGCAGAGGTGTAGACAGACAGACAGACAGACAGACAGACAGACAGACAGACAGACAAACAGGTAGGTAGTTAGGTAGGTAGGTACACACACACACACACACACACACACACACACAAATACACACACACAAACAAACAAACACACACACACACACATATTTATATATATATAAATATGGTATTTCCTGGTGTTACGATCATTCTGCACGTTAAGAAGTAGAATAACGTACGGAACTAGAATAACGTACGGAACTAGAATAACATACGGAACTAGAATCAGACTTAAATTCCACGCACTTTTTCATAACATGCGATATGATAGTAAGAACAGGAGAACCCATTCTCTGTATGTCTACCTCTGCCATCTCAGTTCTTAAAGGCTGGTTCTCACGGTTCCAATTTTCATTCATATTCCGATTACACCCATACCAGATGCACCATTTTGCACTTTGGCCTGCAGTCTCCCACGGTGACTCCAGAGAAGCTGCAATAGAATGGCATACCAAAACGTTCTTTTATCTACGGTCCAAAGACAAACGAATATTGGAACTATGTGAACCCTCCTTAAGAGATCCCAATTTTAAAGTATTATTTCTCTAATGCCGCGTTCTGAATTCGGTCACACGAATTCCTAACTTTAGATGAAGAATGAGTAACAAGCTTAAAATAACATAGATAATCTTCTTATTTGGTTTGAATGGGGTTGGAGAGGAGGGTGGAGAGGGGTGAAGGAACTGCGTAACAGTTGCAGGAGCCAAACTGTAAAATCCTCCTTGAGTCATTTAATAAAATGTTCCTCTCCAATCGCAGGAACGTTCGGATATGACCAAGGCTAGTCGGCAGGTCTGGTGCCACCACTGTGCTCAGATTCTGTATTATTTATAATAGAGGGTGTTCATTTAGATTTTTTCACAAATTTAATGCAGATGAAAAGCCTTTAAAAATTTGGCCTTCTTTTGCAGACCAATGAAATCCGCTACCTACAAGAATTATTTTTTTAGAAACTCATGACTGAATTTCACTACTTTTGTGATGTGGTTTAATGTTATACGATTATTTCTACATAATCTGTCTTTATACTCTGCTATTATTCATTCTGAAGTCCATTTTTTAAAAAAACTAGTTAAGCTCTTGCAGCCTTTAACATCTTCCTTCATTTAGCTTATCATGAACTGCACGTTCACATTTACACAACTTTGTCTAGATCTAGATCAGCATGTGCATGGCGTTAGGGTATTTAATCATCAAACAAAATTGACAAACCGTAATTGAAAATTCTTAAAAAGTCTAATTTGTTAACAGAATGTCAAGTCCTCTTCCGCGTCTTTTCTTTTTCAGTTTTGTTTTTCAGTTATAAAACAAAATATTCCTTTAAATGCACGTGTTTCCAGCTAGATAAATGAATGGCGGAGTAATTGCAGAAATATCCTTGTCTTCAATGATCACAGATTTGTGAACTCTCAAGGGTTCCCAACCTATCTTGGTCAACACAACCCTTTACACTCGCGTGTAGTATAAAATCACATTCTAGGTCCAGATGCCTAGTAAAGTAAGGTCTTTCGGTTTCTTCTTGTTTATTTTGGGAAGGGGGGAGGGGGAGAGCTCAGACTGGTATGCGAATATTTAGCCAGTCAATGTGCAGAGATATGCTGAATTGTTTATAATAAATCAAGAACATAATAATTTAAAAGTTTTCTCTTGTTTTACCTCATTTAACTTTTGCCACTATCATCAAAGTGAATGATGAGGAGAAAAAAAAAATTAATGTGCCATCATTTTGTTTGCATCGTCAGCTATCTTTATGTGTACCGCATAACGGACCTCTTTGAGGTCAAAGGCACCAGAAACACTTTTATTGATCTCTGCTGCTGGCAGACCAACAATGCTTAGATCAGTAAATCACACTATTTGCCAGCAGACTGTGCAAGCGTAATACTGTATATCATTGTATGGAGGGCTTTTTATAGTCCTCTAAGGCTGCAGAGCGTCTGGACCTGTTTGTATCATTTTATTCGAGGGTAACTTCTGTCCCAAGGTCTTTCAGTTACTTGTAGTTTGGTTGATATGGCAGGCTTTCAGAGTACCTTCTTGAAATTTCAAGGCGTTGACCTAGGGGTATGGCTTAGTAGGGTGAGAACCTCTGATTGATCTAACGACATTACATGTCTGTTAATTCTTCTTCTCATCCCTAATGCCTTTTATGTTGTTTTAGATTCTCATCGCTAAGGCCTTTTTACATTGCCCTGGATTTCCCATCCCTTAGGCCTTTCACATTGTTCTGGACTGTCTATCCTCTATCCCCCATCACCTAAAGGGCAAATCGTCGCTTGAATGCAGAACCCTGATAAACGCCACTCTTACTATACTGGGTTTTGAGGCTTTTGCACTGCCGGTAACGTCGTGTATAATGTGTCAAACCCTTGTAGCTCTAGTGTCAATAGTTTTGTGGTATGACAGAATACTAAAATATTTCGTGTTGTGATCCACCGATAGGAGCATATATTGAAATATTTCACGCAGTAATATTGTTCTGTCACTTTACAAAATGTCAGTGAGGCAGAGAAAGTTAGTGATCTTTCCTGACACGAGCCAATGTCAGACTTTTGTACCAAGCACCATCAATGACAAAAACTGATAAAACTATATTTTGCACTGTAACTCATTGACCTCTATAACAGCATTTGAACTCTTGATATATATTACACTACATTCACTGGTGAAGCTTATTTCCGAAGACTCCCTTTCTGTGACAAAAATAATAACACTTTCTTTACAAGCTCAGAAACATCCAGCTGTAAATGAGTAACAATTATGTTTTTAACAATTAATTCATCCAAGCCACTCTTGTATCATTCTCTCTCTCTCTCTCTCTCTCTCTCTCTCTCTCTCTCTCTCTCTCTTTCTTTCCCCCATACCCTCACACTCACATTAAGGGATATCGTATATAACAGACGCATGCTGACAGCACGAGGGCAGTGCTATTGAATATGCAGAAACATGGAGAGCTCAGCACTTTACACCGATCGAAACACTTCCCAGATCAGGTCTATCATCAAAACTGCATTCATTCTATTGTGGTCTCTGCCATTAGACATAATCTTTGAGATCTTTCGGAATACTACAGTGTCATTTTAATGGACGCTGGATCTAGTTGCAAATAAGGGTACTAGGTGAATAAATGATGCCATGTTGTTTCAATAATATTAACATTACCAATTCCAATGATTAATTCAGTTCAAGTGTAATACAATCCATATGAGAGGCACATATACTAAAAATAAAGATACATTGATACAGATTTGTGCAGGCGGGCAAGAAAACTGTAATGAAATTATTTTATAAGGAGATCTATGACAAATAGTACTTGAATATAAGACACCCCTGAAGCTAGTTATGTTCTTAATTCATAAAGAATGTCATTAGTTTACAAAGGTTTTGTAAAGTTTAACATTCTTTGTACGTAGAAGGTACTTGAAAATGGAAACATCCACATTTTTTTAAGAAATTAAACTAAAACTTGCATTTTACTTGATTTGTAGAACACTACAGCACACGTTAAAATGGATATAGTGCTCTAATTGTTGCCAATATTTTACCTCACTCTTGCTATAACAAGTAGTATCGCTCACAATGTCCAGTCAGCAAAAAAAAGATGAATCAAAGCTTGAGAATTCACCATGTAACTGAAGAATTAGATTTGCTAAAACTCAGTAAGTCCAAAAACTTTGCTGATTATGAGTTACTCATTTATTCATAAGTCACACACTAAAGAAAAACTGAGCTCAAAAGCCTGACCGATATAAATTTACAATTCGAAGTAAACAAAACTTTTTTTGTGACCAGCAATAACCCTCGTATATCTCATTCCTAAATTTCAGAGACAGAACACTTACTGTGGTTTGCAAAATTCCTCTTCAATTAGACATACAGTCTAGACTAGACATACTGCATCTATCTCACCTGATGAAGCTAAAAAGTCACGTGCACTTTACGAAACAAGATCTAAATTTTAATGTGTCACATTAATTTCAGCAAACGGGCAGATAAGGGCATCGATACGACACAATTATGTAGGGAAATATTTGCGGTAAAAGTTAATAGGTTATGTAATTTGACGTCATAGTCAGTAATTAAACTTTTTAATAGCCACAAGGGAATTTTATGTGCAATCTCATAAGACTTAGCATCTAGTGCTATTTCAGTCTGGTGGAGAAAGAGAGAGAAAAAGAGAGAGAGAGAGAGAGAAAGAAAGAGAGAGAGAGAGAGAGAATTTCCTGCATGCTCTGACATCGTATTTTTACACACTCTAAATGTCTGCCAGTTTAGCTGTCTGTCTGTCTGTCTGTCTGTTTGCCTGACTGTCTGTCTGTCTGTCTGTCTGTCTGTCTGTCTGTCTGTCTGTCTGTCTGTCTGTACGCCTGCACGCACTCAGTTAGCTCTCCGTTCGTCTGTCTGTATCTCTAAAATTTGTTTTCTTTCCACTTGTCCACAACTTGTCGTTATCGCTCGATTTGACTGATGTTCTATTCGTTGTTGTTCTTCTTTTTGCTGATGGTGTTGTCAGTGATGCTGTTGCTGCTGCCGTTGTTGTTGCTGCTGCTGCTGCTGTTGCTGCTGCTGCTGCTGTTGCTGTTGCTGTTGCTGCTGCTGGTCGGTCAAAATGCTATCTCTTGACAATCTTACGCCATACTACTATTCGACTTCGCCAGTTTTCCTAGTCAGACTTTCCGCTTTTACCTCATAATTTCTAGCTTCTGTTGGGCTTACTGTAAATCATTGTTGCCTCATATTTCCCTTCTGTTAAGTGGTATCGGGTCATTTGTATGCAGTCATTTAAAGTTGTAGACCTTATGGGTTATTAATCAAAGTGCTGCCTCGGCGCAAGAACGTTGTAACTGAAAAATTTTAAACTAACTTGTAACCAAAAGCAACTTCCAAACACAATTTCCAGAGAACTTGAAATTCCAGCAGACAAATTCCAAAAGTCTCTTTGAGACATTCAATAAACTTTTTTCCTCGAATCATATGAACCTTCCGGGATGGCGAAGGCTAATCCGCAGGTCTGGTGTCATCATTGTGCTCAAATTATATACGTTTACAGTGGAGGTCTTTGACTTAGATTTTTCACAACTTTAATTTACATGAAAAGGGGTTTAAAATGTGTCCTTCTTTTGCAGACACAGGCCTGCACAAATGAAATATGCTGGAGCCATTGGAAACTCTGCCTGCAATAATTATTTTTTTTACAAATTCAGAACCTAATTCTACTATTTTTGCCGCGTGGTTTCATGTAATACGATTACTTCTACACAATCTGTCCAAGGGATTTGAAACTTTGCTGTTATTGACTTTGATAGTCCTGAGAGTTTGGACCAACTGGTACCATAAGGACTGATTCATTTTGCAGCAGATTGTGAGTTTGTGCACCTACGAATATTTTTTAGTACACAACCTTAGGATTCTAACACTCTGCGTGCACGTAAAAGCTACATGAAAGCATGCGAGCAAAAACACGAAAAATAATGCAGATGCATGATTATTGGATTTAGGTAACGAGGTTGTTAAACAGTATTAGTAACGTGTCGACTGGATGTAGATGATAATGAATGAGAATTGGTAGCGTGAACAGACGCAATTTAAAAACCTTTCCGTAGTTTTTCAAAATAATTTCCAAAGAATTGCTGAGATTTTTTGACGGGCGGGTGAGCCGGGTATGTTTTGCTCCAGTTGGAATATTGTTGCCATCATTATAGCAATGACTGCGTTATGGATTTCATTTGTACTGTTGTGTATTTCCATTGTATTCATATGTATTTTGTATGTTGTTATATGTATACATAAGCTTATATTAATACCTAGTGCATTTACCCCGTTCAACAAACAGGGAGGAGAGGTCTGCAATAAAAGATCGTTATAGAAACATTATTGTAGTATAAGCAAGCCTATTATTCGACCATTGCATCATAAACGTCATTCTTCTGCGTAACACGTTTTAAACGCTTTGTCTGCCTGTCCATGAGCCTTGCGTCTGGCGTGTCAATAAAAGAACGAGATCATTCGAATCGGCTAGCAAGACTGCTGGCGTAGGTTACAAACGAGTGATGTAGCTATGCCTTTCGAATATCGCATAATGGGAGAGACCATTTCAAATTATTGTTGCTGTCTTTGATATTTGACCCTTGAACCGTGATCCAGTCACTCACCAAACACGCAAAAGGCACAACTACAACTGACAATGCGTCTTTTCCCAATTTTTGACTGCACTTTACAGTTTCTTCCTGGTGTTCTCGAAGTCACAAATTTGAGCTTTTATTTTTTTTTTATATAAATGAGATGTTTAAAATTGTATGGTATCATCAGACAATTTCCCTACGGGGTAAATAAAAGTCCTCTGCTAATTTTTTTTTTTTTTTGATATGAAGTTATCGCGCGGGAAATTATTTAAAAAGCCGAAATGCGAATTTCTTCATTTTACTTTGTAGCTAGGTATCTTCCATAATATTATGGCCTGTTTCTTTAGTTGGCTATGTCGTTCACAGTGTATAACATCTGCATTAGATTTATCCAAACAAAACGTGCATACAGCTCACGAGTGGCCCTTTCACCGGTAAATAAGAGTTTAATTTCCACCGATCAATCAATTAATTATTTCTATTGTTTTCAGGAAATCAATAACGCAGACTGTTATTCCTCTGGCATCTCTTAGATTCGTTTTTCACACAAAGTTGCAACTCGGTGACTTTACACAATTTCTCATTCAGCCACTTCTGACGTGGGCGACGATGCATGTCGCACGTGACACTTGAATTTGTGACGTAACTCCCAAGGGGAGGAAAATGAGGAGATAAATCTGCGGTCGACTTAATGCACTTTCGTGTTTTATTTCCACATTTCACTCTTCAGCTCGCAAGATCAAAAATATGATTCTTCTTATTTCCCTCAAGAGTTGCCAGGCAGGCCATTTTATGACCAAAGATTGCAACAACTTGAGGTCACTGGATCTGTTCAGTGCTTTAAGCACTGCCGTGTTGCCTTTATTTTTTTTCCTCGATTTGGCTACATATTTCCTGATACTTCGCCGTTGTTTTCAACCGTGTGCACAAACTTTCACTTACAGGCTAAATTTACGTACCTCCGAATCCTCGAATAGCCCTTCATAGTAAACACCTTGGTGCCATCAGGTTGCAATATTTGCAAACGCATCTGCATCGGACATCTTCGTCATGTTTACGATATGACTGCCATTCTCAGCAGTTGGAAGCATTTTCCTTCCTGTGACAGTGATTTAGGTGGGCTTCCTAATGGATAGGATACCCTCCATACCCTCCATACCCTCCATACTCACCTCTCCATACACACTATACCTTTTTCCAGATTATGTCATGTTTTTTGCACAGAGTTTAAACATTTCTTTCTGAAATTAATAACTTTTACTTTTTTTTCCCTTCTCTTTTCAGAATGCAGACTTTACAACCGCTGTAGCGAGGATAGCAGACACTGGAGCAGCCACTGGGCGATGACGTTGAAGTTGGCTGTTACTAGTACCTCCCTCGTATATCTATCTCTTGGCCGATTATTTTGTTTGGAGTTGTTAAATGTTTGTGTTTTTATTAATTTTTTATTTCTGAAACTTTGCAAGTTCATTAAACAGTTCAGGACAAGAGAAAAACTGAAGAGTTATTTCTCCATTTATATGTATGGATCTACGGATTCCCGACTGTATGGTATGTTTGTGTAGATATTTATTTCACGTCTGTGTTCTGTGTCTGTCTATCAGCCTGTCTGTTCCTCTCTCTTTGTCTTTGTCTGCCTCTGTCTTTGACTCTCTATCTCTCTGTCTCTGTGTGTGTGTGTCTCTCTCTCTCTCTCTCTCTCTCTCTCTCTCTCTCTCTCTCTCTCCATGTGCATTTGCCTCTTCTTATCCCTAACTTCAAGGCCGAAGGGTAAACTATTATTTTCTTATATGAAGGAGAAGGAAATGAAGCGGGAGTTGAAGGACGAAAGAAAGGGAACAAGAAGAATCAAAAGGAAGAAAGAGGATGAAGACGTGGAGAAGAATCAGTAAGAGAGGAGGGGATGAAGACTCTGAATGAATGAATGAATGAATGAATGAATGAATGAATGAATGAATGAATGAAGATCATCACGAAAGAAAAAAGGAAGGAAAGAAGGAGAGATGACGGTAAGGAAAGAAGGCAGTAAGTAAGGAAGGAGTGATGGAGGAAAATAACGACAAATTAAAATGAAGGAAGGGAGAAACTAAGGAATTAAAAAGGGGGATGGAAGAGAAACAATAAGAAAGGTGAAATAGAATACAGAAGGAAGGTGTGAAAAAATATGAATATCTGAGGATTACAGAGAAAGAGACAAGAATTTTTGACTCACTAATAATAATGATAAACACAGTAATAGAAATAATAAAGGTGATAAAAATGATGATGGTGATGATTTTAATGATGACGACTACGATGATGACGATGTTTTATTTTGCCAGGGGTATAATTGTATTAAAATTCGTTAGTGATATCATTTAAAACAGCATTATTTCTTACTGTTATTAAATGGTGATGATGATGATGATGATGATGAGATCCGCCCGGCAGTCACAGTTCACCCCAGTCAGTCTCCCACTAACCCTGTTCTCATAATACTCATACTCTCCATTTGGTTATTCTCTCCATCTTTCCCATTCTCTCTCTCTCTCTCTCTCTCTCTCTCTCTCTCTCTCTCTCTCTCTCTCTCTCTTGGAGAAATAGATGGACTTTGAACATAAACCAACTAAACCTTGCAAAATAGTAATAGCTATATATAAATAAACCTCGCACATCCGAATAAATATGAAAGATTGAATAGACTAGGCCGACAAGGAATTGTGAGAAAAAAAATCTCTAATGCTTCTCCCCATTCCTCTTTCCTTAGTCTATAGCGAGTGTCACAACATAAAGTTATATAATTAAGTATCTTGTACTGTACATGGTTGTAAATAATCTCTCATAAACTGGATATCACCAGTTGCCTGTTCTCTAAAAAACTGTGTTTAAAAAAAAGAGAAACAAACAAAAATATGAAAAAAAAAGTCAAACCCCAACCAAAAAAAATGATGAGGATAATGATGATAATGATGATGATGATGATGATGATGATCGATTCGCTCAGTACATATGACCATTAAAATAAAAGTTGTCATGAGTATTCTAAGTAATACAAGCAGAATGAACAGGACTTTAAAGTGTGGCGTTTTTCCCTTACGTCAATAGCGTTTTACGCACTTTTACACACTTTGGATAGAACAGCCCATTTTCCGTTGTTGTATATACACGGTCATACGGGCATCACAAGCCACAATTCCAGTACTCATTACTGACGCTGTTTACTTTTTCATTGTCAGAGAAACATGACTGGCTGACATTATCTATCATATTGGCTCTTAATTACGAGCAAGTTTTGCTTTCGGAGGCTAGATTTGATGACGCAATCACACTACCATTTTGCTGAAATCGGAAGTGAGCTTTACTGGACTTGACTAATTTAGATGATCAATACTTATGATTTGGGTGCGTTTAACCAAAAAAAAAATCTACAGAAGCACGCATGCTTGTAGGTGACGTCATTGACAGGGACCTCCTATGTCTCTATATAAACTACACTGTTTTCCTCCGGCATTCCAATGGCAGCCATGTTCGTTGAATGCTTGTCGCTAGGTGATAATCACTGCGTTTTGAGAATATAAGCCTTCTTATAACTCTTCTATAAGTCTACCCATAGTGACGTTTTGCGTCATCCGGGAAATAGACCTCGCTGCTATTTTCCTCTATTCTGTGGACCGTCCCGAATGCTGTGACGTTGCTTCGTAACCCTAGACCTATCTATAGCAGGCATCAATCTATAGCAGGTTGCGGTGATGTTCATAATTGTGTTACCCATTGTGAACAGTCCGTCTACTGGGCATATTTTCTATTCACTATTATATACTAAAAACTCTCTTAATGACCCGTTATTATCCAATTAAGAGCTTCGAGCCTTCGATTAGGAAAAATGTATTGTTACACATCCCGGAAGCTCACCAGAAACGAAGGACATCTGCTCGTCAATACTGCATGGCAGTAAGGGCAACAACCCTCAGAAATTACTGCCTAGAGTTATCCTGAGGAGTAAACCTCACAGATGGCCATACAATCTACATCGTGCATGATATTTTGCCCACAGCTGCATTACGGTAGGCCTGGGTATGACTTGCTTGTTTTTAGGTACTCGGAAATCCGGATACGTATCTATACGATACTCGCCAGTCCAGGTCTGATTCAGATTCCTGTTCCAAGTAGAAGGAGCAAGGGAGAAGGCGGATGGGATGAGAAAGAAGAGGGGAATGTACAGTGGATGTCTGTGTGTGTGTGTGTGTGTGTGTGTGTGTGTGTGTGTGTGTGTGTGTGTGTGTGTGTGTGTGTGTGTCTGTCTGTCTGTCTGCCTGTCTGTCTGTCTGTGTGTCTGTATGTCTGTATGTCTGTGTGTGTCTTTCTCTCTGTGTCTGTCTGAGAGTCTGTGTGTCTGTCTGTTTTGGAGATATAGAATGTCTCAGAAGTTAGAATTTCTTCCTACACTCCTTCTCCACTCCCCCCCCCAAAAAAAAACAACAACTATACCCTTCTGTACATACTTTTTCGGCGTGGTCGAATGGTTGGGGTACTGCACTCAAGATCGAAAGGGTCGTGGGTTCGATTTCTTTCGACAATCATGTTGTAGGTGCTTTGAGAAAGCATTTCGTTCCCATTTTCCTCAGTCCACCCGTCTATGAAAAGGGTACCTGTCTATAGGCAGTAAAAGATGTTGTCAGAATGCAAATTATCAGTGCCTGTATGTGGCAGAGGCACTGTATACTCTTCAGGGAGTTGAGAAAGTTCAAAGTGACCTGGCCTGCCGAGGTAATAATGGTGTGAAGTCGCTTGAGCAGGCATCAACCTGGATAAGAGACTTATAAAAAGCATTATTATTATTATATTTTGGTTTAGCCTCATTTTGGCCCATTTTTACAATAAAAATTGGCCTCAGTCGTGAAAAAAATCTCTCTAGTCCTAGATGGGACCCGGAACTCCGACTAGTGTCCTTGAGAGATGGCATGAAGGTCACGAATCCGAGTCCACTCTCATTCAGTGCATCATTAGATTAGTCTAGTGTCTGTCAGCTTTATGGAAAGATAAGGAATCGTCTCTACACAAGGAAATAGGAAACTGTTCGTTAGGAATCGCTGAAATACGACTCGCAGCTATCGGTTTCAAATCCAAATCTTGCACAGGCCTACATTACATTGAAAAATGAAAAAGGCCGGACACACAAAATGGACGTAAGACTTCAAATCTGGACTAGTGTAGAAAAGTGGTTATTGAAAGCACCATTCATTAACCAGTGTGTCTTGCCTCCAAGTATAGATTATTTTTATATACTCCTGCATGGTGAGGCGACACATGAAGCAGAGGGGTTGTAGATCTAGTATAGAACATTTAATTATTATGGCACTCTTAATTAGTCAACTCCGTCAAAGTTCATTTCCTGTTTGGGCAAAGTGTTAGTGATAGTGTGATTGCATTTCCGAAATGAAAAGATGTTTCAGCCAATAAAAGCTAATGTGACAGACCATCGCACATTAGAAAAATAGAAAATGGCAGGACTGATTGTAGGAGTTGTGGCTTACGATGCCCAGATGACCGTGGATAATTTATAACTAAGATTGGTTTATTGCGTTCTCATATTTTGATATAATAAAGCTTTAAACAATTTGAAGCTGTCCCTGGCCACTGTTTATGACGTGCCTTTCCAAACTCTTTATAGATCATTCTGCGGCATGTATGATAAGCATATCGAAAGTATAGCAAGACCATATAAATTTTGAGCTGGGTTGGAACTTAGATGTATGCCCTTTTTTTCTGACTAGTTTTTCTTCGCTTTGTTAGGTTTAAAAAACCCTTTTCAGCTCAATTATGGATATATAAAAAAAAGAGACTTGGAATCCCACCCTTTTCCCCCGCCCCGGCCCTCTAAAAAAAACAAACAAAAAAAATAATACACAGTCGGGGACTAAAGCGTGTCCTTTAAACACCGAAAAATTTGCTTATGGAGAAGTCTGCCATTCGCAGGATTAGACCCTGGGACCTCTTGCACTGAGCCTATCTTCACTACCTTCCTCATCAGTCCTCTTCAACATGTAAGCAAAAAATATTAACCACATAATAGTTACTGCTTTAAATGAATATATACTGGATATGTTTTAAAGCATTATAATGCACTCTCACTTAGATACGCACCAACGCACCAATGCGCTCACTCACCGGAAGTTAGCGACACGCAAGGGAGTTAATCAACTTCAGGAAGTTGACCCTTGACGCATTTCCTTCTGATGTTTTAAAATACCGTCTCGAGAGTATCGGAAAAATGATATGGTCCCATACTCTTGGGAGGGCCCCTTGTCATTCCATCCCCTCCCCCTCTCATCCCCCATGCCCNGCCCCCCCCCAACCCCCTCGCGCGGCCATGGGATGAATATGGTTCTATTCCATTCACTGAACATGCAGGCTACAATACAGGAAGACACTAATTTTTGTGCAGGCTACTGAGACGATTTCTGTAACCTTTGCTTAGACAAAGTCGCCAGGGACTTCTAAGTTTAACACCAGCTTTACTATATGCAGTGACAGAGTGTTTGCTTTGCATAATTTGTAAGTGGTAGCATTTCCGTTTTCGATGTCACTCTGCGAAAGGTAATAATAGCTTTTTGTTGATCAATTTATCACTGTTATTCACTGGGGCAGCTTTTTTAAAAAAAATAAATAAATAAATCTATCTATCTATCTATCTATCTATCTATCTATCTATCTATCTATCTATCTATCTATCTATCTATCTATCTATCTAACTGTCTGTCTGTCCGTCTGTCTGTCTGTCTGTCTATTTGTCTATTTGTCTATCTGTCTGCCTGTCTGTCTATCTGTCTGGCTGCCTGTCTGTCTGTCTGTCTTTCTGTCTGTCTGTCTGTCGGCCTGCCTGCATGTATGTCTGTCTGTTTGTGTACCCCATACTTCCGGTGCTACCCCTTCCGCCCCCCTCCCCACCCCCCACTCCCACTTGCCAGCCTGACAGTTTATCCGTTCAAAATTATATCTTCTATTGACCAAGGCCAGAGACCTTTCTTTATTCTGATCTGCTCTTTGTTTGTTCAGCCTCTTGATATCCTCACGTAAGAAACCTGTTAGTTCATTTAAAAGTGTCACTGTGACATATAGTAATCAGCACTGAAAATAACATTATACATGTAGGTTGCTGCACAGGGGCGTAGCGTCCAGGTAATCTATGAATCTGGGATTACCAACATATCTATGTGTCTGATACAATTTAATTAATCTTCATGTTTTCTAAAATGTTCAAACATCACCTTCGTCCAGTTTCACCAAGGAACCATTTTCAAGTACTGGCAGTGTGATTTTTGTCCATGCAAGATAATTTTCTTCGTCGAAAATCTGGGAAGCCTGTACACTGTCTGACAGATCCAGCGCTCCCATAGCCACAGTGCAAAGCATCTAAAGAGAATGTAAAGAAGAAATCTTTTAAAAAACGGTAGCAAATAATATGAGAGATAAATTTGCTTACCCGCTGTTCTGACGGTCTTTTGCGTTTCTTTTCACACTAAATCTCCTTGCACAACTTTCAGGGTCTTTTTGTTTTCTTCTTTCGGCGACTAGAGTTGTTATGATAGTTTAAGACCGTATTAGGGGTGCCAGATTTGGCTCTTTTGGAGCCAAAATTCAATTTTTAAAAAATTGTCATTTTCAATTATTATTATTGTCAGAATCTTGCCCTTTCCCTTCCCACCTTCACCAAAAAAAAAACCCAAACAAACAAGCAACAATAGGATATTAGTGCTACGTTACCAAAAAAAAAATCACTTTCGCTACGCCCTGAGGTTGCAGGAATGCAAAATGTTTAAGCCCAACAATATCTAGAAGTAGATCAGCATAATATTGTTTCATTATCCAAAAAGGAATATGCCCTCGAAATAATATCGAAATAAAATCTGCGATGTTCTTTACGTGCGATAAATTTACTGATCAGTTGCTCTGAGATCTAAAGCCACTCCTGGGGATATAAATATATACTTCCAAATAATCCGTCAACCAACCTAGAAAGTGTATTATGAAGAAAAAATGCTGAACACACACGGGCACTTCACAAGGAAAAAAACAGAAAAACGAAGACGAAGACGAAGATACAAATTTCATAAGCCTCAAGTTAGCTTTTGTCCCTCATGACCACCACTTAATGGTAAGAATTGAAATAATAGAAACGAAACAACGTACACATTCATAAATTTTGTTAAATAATTACAATATTTACCGTAGGCTGGTTATTAACATCTGCACTTTTTGTAGTTTCGAGATGGTCACTTCTTGCATGGAGCCATCGATATATCTTGCAAAATTGGCAATTTCCACCCATAAGTAAAGACTTGTGTCAGCTATGTTAAACAAAAGTACAGAAGCAGATGAGTCTAAATGAGCATTCAAAAAGACTACACACTTCCGCCAGGGGATACTGTCATGATACTGTCATGAATATGTGTCACAGAATCCTTTAAAGCCGCACCATCTGATCATTACAATTTGCAGAAGCCTATTCCGATTTTCCTCTTTGAGCCAATAAACTGTTTTCTCTACTGTCACTCACAAGAAATTCCACAATCTCTAAGTCTTCTTTAATTGTTTGCAACATTCAGTGAGCTTATCAAAACTGATGTTTAAAAAGATAGATCTTTCATTTCGTTTTCGAGCTACGAACCAATACACAAAAAGATGTAAATAAGCTAACCAGTTTCTATAACTACAAGTGCTCCGCACAGAATGCCACACCGAAACCGAAGTGAATGACCCAAACTTCAGGTTTAGCTTACAAAATCAGGAGAGAATAAATTCGCAAGTAGGTTCACAAATCTAGGGCCCATTCTCCATAATCTGTCCAAAGGACATATTTTTTACTGTCTTCCTAACGCATATGACAACATGCTATTTTTTTCCAATTCGAAATCTGTAACCTACAGTCAGAGGGCAAGTCTCGCCTACAAATGGCTGTGAGAGGAATGAGCTTTCATAATTTCAAATACTAGACGTTTTATTTCAATTTTCTTTAACGTAACATTCAAATAGACAACAGACTAATTATCTGTATTGTGTCTGTGCAGTATGAAATTCTTTACTGGTGAAATTTGGGAAAATTGCACCGCGATATGAAGTGTGTGATTGATTTCTAATTAGGTCTAGTGAAATGTCTAACTATGTCTTGCCTCCCCTCTATTTTTATGTCCCGGCTTGGCCATTAAAATTTTCCTGAATCCGATCCTTAATCGAGGTGGATGCATCAGTCCAGGTGAGGTCCTAACCCCAATGTCCACTGAGGTGGGACTATCAGGCAAACATAAAGGATGGCACCCACAGAACTTGTTGAATGCCAGCAGATGTACCTTTCACGACCAGACAGCAATCAAAGTCACTGCGCGTGCTGATGCTACCGGAAGTGCACCATTGCTGGGCGCCATTTTGTCACCCACACACTGTAAACTGAGCTGACTGATTTCTTTTAGGATTATTTTACTTTCAATCGAAAACCAGCCTTTATAAAAAAACAAACTGACTTGTGATCAAATGTTTGATACCGAGGTCTGAAGTGTGTGTTACAACAAAAATCGATCAATGATTAGTTAATACGCGAAGCACTGACTACGCAATTTGTAATCAATCTTAAAGAATCATGACTACTGTTGTAAGCCGTCTAAATAGGTTTAACTAGGGAACCTGCAATAGAGAATTGCACATGCTACGCTATTTCTTACGCCAATTAGCAATGCGTAAATTCGAGGATGTATCAACTCCTCATCTTTGTTAAAAAATTTGCCGAAGTTTTGGGCTTCGATCCCTGTCTCTAACCATCAGCAGCTTAAGCCCCTGGGAGAGCCCCACAACATTGTCCTTACACAATGCATAAACTTAAATCTTCATTTAAAGCGTACTTAAAGCTGCCTGGCACTGGCACCGTGTATAACTGGCTGGTTGATTTTCTTCATAGACAATACTTCTGTACACAGCCTCCTTCTCAAACCTCCCCTCCCCTTTCCTCAACCCTTACCCCTAAAGCTTGGTTTACGGTTAGGGGGGAATTAGAAAAGCCGAAGCTCACATGAGAAAGTTCCTAGACAATGGTGATGTCTAAGGGTGTTCCCAACTTTGCTTTCACCTACTCCCCCTGCTCCTAATTCTAAATCAAGCACCAGAAGAAAGAGTCCCAGGACGCTGACTACCAAATTTGCTGATGTTTCGGGTTCAGCTAGAGTTCAGTGCAGTGCCATGTGCAAAAACGCAGTTTTTTTTTTCTTGTTACCTGCCTTGTCATGACCAATAATTCTTCACATTTGACCTAGAGATGATCTCCTGTAATCCATATAATAGAACTCGGATAAACTGGAATCTTCGTGTGCGGCTTTTTGTTTTACTGGCATGAAGACATCCAGATCCTCTTAAAATTGTTACGTTGTTTGTTTGTTTTTTTTACTACCGTGCGCACAAGTATGAATTCTATCATGGGAATCGACCTAAAATTCTAAACAAGTAGTCGAAGTAGATACCAAAACTTTGTATTTGACTTGATTTGTGGAATACAACTCGATACTTCAGCACTGACTATGCGTGTTGCAGCCAGTCAAAATGCGGCTGAAGTCGCTAAACTCGGAGGTGATATAGAGAAATATCAGGCTCTAAAAGTAATAACGACCATCCGGTATCAAATTTTAATTCATTGCGCAAATCGAAAATAAGATTATTTCTGAACAGAAAAACACTGATTTTATGGGCAAATTTATTGTTAGTAATTAGTCGCTGTATATACATTTGAGGCGTATTTGATAAATATTTTTTTCCATTGCACGGGCTGACCCCCAGCTACTACAAATAATTATAGATTATCTTGAGCGAGAAAAATACTAAGTGATGTTTTTTTTCCCCACCTATTCACTGTAAATAACTCACTTTAGCCAAAATCGACTTAAGTCTTATTTTGACTGGCTGCAAGATATATATCCATGGCACTCAAGAGTTTGATTTCTCTGTCTTTCCACCCCTGCCCCCAGAAACTTTATTTGAGGCAGGGATCTCAGAACCAGAAGGCCACTTAGTCCAGGTGTCATACCCTTTTCCAGCTTGTCACACTGAATTCAAGCCTAAATCAGTTAAGGCAAAACACTGATGGGAGTGATGCCAATTTTCTCACGAGTTCTAAACTTTTTAAAGGCTATGTTGAACATGTGGCTTTAGGGCATCAAAGAGCTGTGAAACATATAATATTCATCAACAGGCTCGTGGCACCGGTTAGTAGATAATTACTTTTCACTTCGTTTAATCGTAATCCTACGAAATGGACGAAGAATTAAGATTACATAGTGGATGCGAAAGTACAAGATGGCAGATTCCTGAATATAATGTTTCAGATAACAGAATGCTGTATTTTCTGTAGAAAAACCATTGAATGATGGCCACTTCTTTTAATAGCAACTTTCCTATTTTCTCGAAGGCTTGCGATTGAGCAAAAGAAACTGTACCATCAAAAGTTTATCAGACACTCAGCACATTTACTGACAGATCTATGACTGATTCTTTAAGAAAACGGAATTTTCGAAATCAGTTATCTTTGATATCTTTAAAGCACACATATTCAAAATTTTTTTTAAAAATGCAGATTTTAAAAATCAATTTGTCTTGATATATTGAGTGCATACTAATTTAAAAGAAAAATGGAATTTTAAGTCACTTTTCCTGAACATATCATTGGATTTGATACGGAATATTGCACACCCTAGTTCAAAATGGTGCACGATGATGTATTACCCTGGAACCGGAAGCGCTTAATTCAGTAAACACTTCTTTCTTCTTTCTTTCTTTCTTTCTTTCTTTCTTTCTTTCATTACTGATTCCGGCATCAAAATCAATAAAATTTACAGCTGTTTTGTTTTTACTTGCTATTATTTGCCCCAGCGATTATTCTGCCTCTCACTTCTTTGTTTCTTTCATTTTCTATCTGCATTTGTCTTCTTGAGCACTTTCTCCTTTATCCTATGTTGTGTGAGCATCTGTGTGCGTCCGCTTACTCCCCACATCTCTGAGTTCTTTGAGGGGAGAAGCCAGGGAACATTTAGTCTAGCTGTTGTATTATTCTCAGCTTGTCAAAGAGCGCTGAATTAAACAGAATCGCTTCATACAAGCCGTCATCCCATGCTTTCTCATCTCAGCGAGCTATTTTTAGACAAGATCAAAGGACTTGGTTACGTTTGTGTGGTCCCTGCGACGCTGCGAAAGGGACCGTTCTTGTATTCTGGGTGCAGTCCTTAACGAAGGGTATGTCTTTGGTTGGTGCGCATAAGTCACAGTGAGGAAGAGTGCACACCTACTAGACATTTTATTAAGCATAAATATGATGCTTTTTGCCATTACTGAAAGATAAAGCTCTGCAAAATGGCAGCAACCATTTAGGATTTGAAATTTGTTAGTGGAACGTCTTATCAATGGTGTTTTTTTTTTTGTGAGGGAGGGAGAGTCAATGGTAGCCTGTATGCTAATTAATGAGTCAAAGATATAAGTATAGCAAATACACTCGCAAGACAATGCATTGTTATCTGACATTTTTTGCATTAGATGACGCCAATTTGGCTTGCCTAGAGACGGATACTTCTTTTGCTAAGGAAGGGGTGTGGCTTATCATTTGGTCAAACTGTAGGGATCAGACCAGGCAGCTTTTGTCTCCGTTAGCGGTGGCGTCGAGATAAGCCTATCTCATGGCACGAACGAGTCACTCCATTCATGTGACAGTCAACCACTTCACCAATGGCACTACATTCTTTTGGGGTCGCATTATTGTCGTGAAGGAAGATTACCCACACTGTCGTTACACTGAGAGAGTTACCGGGTATTCATAGGCATCACAGCTGTCTCCCAATGTTAACAAAAAATGTGAAGAGCTGATAAAATCTATACTAGTGATTAAAAATAGTGTTTTATTCATAGTGTGTTAAATAAATGACAAAAGGAATGCTCATCAGTGTTTCTGTTTGAGGTTTTGATGCCAGTCTGTTTGAGGTTTTGATGCCAGTTTCGGTAATGATCGAGGAAGTGACTGCTCGGTGGAGTCTCCCAGTGGGTGCCGCTGTCTAAACATCTTCTAGAATCAGTCCATCAGAGGAAAGCAATGGCGAGGATTTTCCATATCTCTCAAACACGTTTTGGAGAAGAGTTTATCTTTCACCCAAACCTTTCACATGTTAGACTGATCGTTAAGCATGAAGTGAGAGTCGAACCGTCTCTACATCCCCCTTTCTCCCTCCTCTTTTCCCTCTCTCCCTCCCCTCCATCCTTCTCTTTTTCTCTATCCTCCCCCCCCCCCCCCCCNTCCTCCCCCCCCCCTCCCCAACACACACCCTCATTTACATAGACAACTCACTTCATGCGAAAACTGCTTAGAAAACCTTTCAGGTGGCCTCCTGTTTTCAGTTGGTCGGACAGATCAGAAAGTGAATCGGATCATACTAGCATAATGTGCCGTACATTTTTCCCACCATGGCTCTGAGCATTAAGTTTCTCCTAATAGCCAAGGCAGAGATTCTCAGAATTTAATATCCTGGGGGGTTTGCGAAGGTTTTCAATAAGAAGAGTGTTATTATATTTGTTACTGATGTATACACAGTCGAAAAGAGAATCGGTCAAGCTAAATAAGAGTTTTACCAACAGAGGTGATACGATAAGATAAGATAAGATAAGAATGACTTTATTATCCTTAGAAAGGAAAATTGCCTTGGCTGTGGTACATGAGAGTAAATAATAAATAATCAAATAGTCTAAACATAGTAGTACATAACTCATTACAATACAATACTCAGACTAACTCACATTCATGCATACTGCCATACGATTCATAAATCAGGTTACAAACTAATCACAACAATAATCACTCGTTCACTTCACATATTACTCATACTCCCTCCTCCCTCCCCTACCACTTCTGGCCATTCCCACTGTGAGTTTACAGTGCAGTGAGCCTTTTTTTTTTTAAGATCTACTGTGACGGAGAGTCCCTCANTAGCGCCTCACCCCCGAAAAGCTCGAGGCGCTTTACATCGCATACATTTCTTTCAAACACCAGCCATATTACAAGCATAAACATATACACTCGCACGTACTTATTGCATAATATAGACGTACATTTCAAAATTATTCTTGATACAGCAAGCATTTCAAATACGGACTTCAGTAGCTACTTTAACAAGTACTTTGCAAATAGATGTGTTTTTAACTGGCATTTGAATGATTCACTAGCATGCAAACCACCGTTGATTCTTGTCACATCCTCCTCCTCCACCACAAGGCCATTGATATGGTGTTCCACTAACAAATTTGAAACACAGTCGAAAAGAGAATCGGTCAAGCTAAATAAGAGTTTTACCATCAGAGGTGAGCAGGGGTAGGGGGGAGGGCGGAGGGGGAGAAGGAGAAGAGGGGTCATGCATTGAGATGCGAAATTACATGTCAAGGGCTAAATTTGTTTGGTCCCTGCAATTTGACAAAATTGGAAGCCACAGCCTTTTCTTCATCTCTGAAGGCAGTCCTTAGCAAAAAGTATGCTTTTGGTTGATAAGCGCCAGTCACGGTGAGAAAGTGTAGAGGTCTGTTAGAAATGTGTCGCATTTTGTACAAAGCCGGAATAAAAAGCTCAGCAACGCAGTTTCAAATTTGTTAGTGGAACACCTTATCAATGGCCTTGTGGTGGAGGAGGATGTGACAAGAATCAACGGTGGTTTGCATGCTAGTGAATGAGGCACAGCACTACTCGCAAGTCAATGCATTGCTTCCTGTCTCTTCCCCATTAGTTGCAGCCATCTTCACTTGCCTAGAGACTGATACTTCCTTTGCTAAGGAAGGCATGTGGCTTATAATTGCGTCAAATCGCAGGAATCAAACAATCGTAGCCAAGTTTCAAAAGGTTGAGTTATTTAAAGGTTAGAGTGAAGCGGATAGCAATGTCTTGAATAAACTGAGACACTCAAGGCCATCTGCAGTTCCCTAACCCCCTACTTCACGAAAACCCCTGACCCACCCTTCAGTGCACAGGTAGTACAGCAAGAAATGGTGCGTCATTGCTCCTATAATTATCAGATCAAATACAAACCCGATCAACATTCTATTGAGAGCGCTAACCGCACCAAACCTCAGCTCGATTCATCCCTCGCCATAAACTGTCGTTCACACATAATATAACTAATGGTGGACTCACTATGGAGAGATGAATGGTAACTGAACCTCGTTAAAACTTCCCTGAAATGGCCGGGCGGTCCAGGTCTAAAGTTAGTAAGGGTGAGATTCGAGTACTGACTAAAAATACTTGCCCACGTCCGTGAGATCGAAATGAAATATTTGCGTCATGACCCAGGTATGGCCCAGTCCCTTTGGAATGTCAGGAAGTCAAAGGGCCGAAACACTTGTTAGACGGGGGTATCTTTCTCTGAAGATCTTCTGTTGCCTCGATCTCCAAGTAAGAGAGTTTCCAATATATTTATGATTATTGTCTTTGCTGAGTTGTTGTGTTAAACCGTTACGGGTTTAACTATGCTAGTTTGACTTCGAAACCTGTTCACTGCCATAAAGTTTTATGAAGATTACATCTAAAGAACTTTTGGTATGAATCAACCTTTTTAAATAGTGACTATTTGATTGCCAGTGAGAATATACACTATACAGTACTACAGTATGTTTCAAAAACAGTTGTTTTTGTGTTTTGGAATAGAATATTGTTGTTGTTGTTGTTGTTGTTGTTGTTGTTGTTGTTGTTGTTCTTGTTGTTGTTGTTGTTGTTGTTGTTGTTGTTTTTCAGTTCTGCATGTAACATGATACTGAGTAGTCTTAATCAAGTTCTAATGGCTCTTAGTAGAGTCCTTGCACATGCTAGTGTCCGACATGGACCCCTACTGACTCTAGCCATAGTCATCTATGATTACTGATTACAAAGTTGGTATATAACGTCATGTCTTCCGAAATTAAAGAGGGGTTATTGGAACGTTCACAAGTCGTGGTGGACAGTACACACAGTGCCTGGTTTGAGATAAGAGTGTGTATTCGATATAGTTCTGGGCTGTACCACTGTTAGATATATGCAGAAACTTTCATAAATTATATTTCTAGAGTTAATTATTAGTAGTAGTAGTAGTAATATTGTTGTTGTTGTTGTTGTTGTTGTTGTTGTTATATCAATTTCATTATTATTATGAAAAAACCGTATACCCACGTGAAAACATAAGGATCCGACCGACTCCGTAAAATAGATGGTATCGCTTTTTTTTTCACGGCATTACAATGAACTCTTTCTGAACTCGGAAGTCAGGCAAATTTCGACTGCACTATTCTACTATTCCAGGACATTCCAGCTTAGTGCCTCCTTAGGAACAGGGTTAGAGGTAGAGTTAGGGAAGAAAAAGCAAACTTGGGAGAATAGCATTGTCCAGCAGGAAGCTTTTCATGTGTGATTTTATTTTCTTTTTCATGCTTTTTTTTAAAGGGGGGGGGGGGTTAAGACTTTTCGTGAATTCTATGCACTTTCATTACTGTATCTGATTTAATTAAGTGCAAAAGAGAGGGGAACAACATCTCAAACATCACAGTAAACTAAATTAATATAATAAGAATAAGAATAAGAACAGTAATATCTAAAATCTGATGGACTATATATGAATGAATGAATGAATGAATGAATGAATGAATGAATGAATGAATGAATGAATGAATGAATGAATGAATGAATGAATGCCTTCTTCAGTATGCTTATGCAGTAACCATAGAGTTCACCGAGTGTCGGACCTCCAGTGAGAACTTAGTTACCTGAGTCATTCTTACCGATCTCTGCGTTGTCAGCTGTGAGCGGATCTCATAAGGTCTATAAACATATATCTAACTCTAAACCAAGATTTAGATGGGAGCATCCTGGAATTTTATGTATGTAAGAAGTCACACAATCAGATGCACGAGTTGCCAGTGCCAGGCAAACTAAATATGCTTCAGTTCAGATTTTAGTTTTTGTATGATTAAGGATAATATCATAGTACTTTCCCAAGGGCCTACACTGATAATTTTGAGCAGGGGTCAAACCCCGTAAAAACCAGCAAATTTCGTAAACAGAGTCAAGAAGCTGACACATCCTCAAATTTAAGCACGTTGATTGGTGGAGGGCATAGCGTACCGTGTGCAAATGCATCCTTCTATTACATTCCACTTGTCAAAATGATATTTCCAGATAACAGAATATTATATTTTCTGGTGGATGAATAATTTAAACTCCATTTAGCAGCAACTTGTTTTTATTTCATACTCTTTGGGATTGTGATTATGCAAAGTGTAACAGGCACGGAATCGTTCTTGACGAGTTTTTTTGTTTTTTTTTAAACGAAGCAGATTCTCGGAATCGATGCTAGCGTCACGGGGTGCAGATATCACCCCGCGAGACTTCGAGGGTTTTAATTTTGCCAAGATTAAGGCCCGGGCCATTATCAGCGGGGAGGAATGGCGAGGCACCTTTTGTGTTGATTGGTTTGATGCGCACTTGAGTGATCAAAGCGAGGGTGAGTGTTGGCTTCCTTGGCAACAACCAGTGGGGTGTCTGAACAGCTCCTAAGCCGAGGATTCTCAGTCTGAAGACAGCGTACCCCTAGCGGTTTACAAGATAGAAATTGACAGGAATAGACTTATGATCTGGAAATTCGTGGATCAGAGAGAGACGTAGCGTCTGCCTTTATTACAGCCCATACCAATACTACTAAAGAGAATATTTAAGTACAGAGGTAGACAAAATATGGAGGTTTTGTGCACCTAAGAAAGAAAGAAAGAAAGAAAGAAAGAAAGAAAGAAAGAAAGAAAGAAAGAAAGAAGAAAGAAAGAAAGAAAGAAAGAAAGAAAGAAAGAAACTGTGCCAAATTTCGAGTCGATACCTTCACCAGCTTTTGAAACTAGAAACAATTCAGGAATTTTATTGTGAATTTATGGTAAAGATGACGTCAGCTCAGCAGGGCAGTGAAGAAATCACCATCTCATGACCATTGTTCTGTTCACAGAATTCATAAACCCAGTAGACGTAGACGTGGTGTAATTCGTTTCCTATTTACCAATGGTTCATTACATACTTATGCCCTTGCCTCTATATGTTATGCTCATCAATTTGTAACTGTAATATTTGCTCATATGTATGCTGTATACACCTGAGCTAATAAAGTTATTGTTATTATTACTATTACTGTTAATGTCATTGTTGTTGAGACAAATTATGCTTTCTATTCTTGGGTCAAAATTTTTATTTACTCACCCTCTCATTTATTCACTGACGTCAGGGCAACTATGCTGGATCTTTGTCATGGACAGTTAGTGCAGCTGGTTAATTGCACGCAGGTATAAAGAGAATCCTCCAATTGTGACCTTTATGCGTTAAGGCACAAGATGTTATGATACAAGAGTACAAGAATAGAATACACGAACATAATACTAAAATATAAGACACTAATACAGGAATACATGATAAGATTACAAGACCAAGAAATAAAAGAAAAAGAAAATCTTGACAGAGGATGCGATGAATCAAAAGATTAGACAGAAGAAGCGCTAAATTGTGGGTAAAAAATAAAAAAGGAAATCAAAACTAGAAGTTTGCAAAAAAAGTTTTAATTCTGTCTGAAGTCTTCGAAATGATTCGCTTAAGCTACCTTAAGATATAGAGGGAGGAAAATGTCCAGGAATGGTAAAATATTGAAAACAAACTTTAAAACACACACACATAACATACATAACTTCAATCAACTGTCAAGATTTGTATATATTATCTTCTCCAGCGGGACTGAAGAGCGAAGCTATTTCTTCAGCAGCACAGCACCACCACCACCAGCAGCACCAGGACCATCAGCAGTACCAGCAGCAGTAGGAGCACCAGCAGCAATTAAAGCAAGTATTATGTTCCTGCTGCTTTTAAAGGCCCATATCTGTGAACTTCGTCTCCTGGGAGAATCTGTGTCCAAAACAATACTGCAACGATAAAGCTTAACATCCTGCCTTGTAAAACAATAAAGTGCCAGTAATCAGGTATAAAATGCACTGTTTAACAATAATGTGCCAATAATCGGAAATAAAATGCACTGTTTAACAATAATATGCCAATAATCAAATATAAAATGCACCGTAGAACAATAATGTGCCAATAAACAGAGATCTTAAATGCAAATAATAAAATCTGATTATACTTTAGTCTTCATAGACAAGCAAAAGTCAACAGAGTGCGAAGAATAAAAGATGAGAAAATGAAAATGTATTTATTTTTTCTCTTCTGAAAGGATAAGTATTCCATCAGCATGATCTAACCGTCCAGTGACCTACATTTAATTTAATCTTGACCAATCATCCGTCTGGCCTAGTACAGACGCACAGGAAGTAATGCTGGACAAATATCCGTTCGGCCATTTTCAGTCGGCCAAATATCCGTCGCCCAAGTGTACGGCCAACGTAGGCCAAACCAACATAAGTAAGATCTCACAAATTTGACTATCATGAAAGTAGATGACACTATTTCTACTTTGTGCCATGTTTTTTTTTAATCCATGCACAATATTTGATACCGATTTTATCTAATCTTTATTAGCTTTCTGCCCTTCGCGGGCTTTTTCAATCTAATTATTTAATCAAAAAACTTTTTTAAACCATCAAAACTCCTTAGCTGATTTGTTACATGCCCCGGTGGTTCCAGTAAGGAGGTTATAAATATTTCAAGTAAAAATGTCCACCAATTTAAATCACATCATAATTGCGTCATAGGACAGGTGCAACTGGCTTTCGTTTAGAAAAGTGATTTCCTGGGCGCCGAAAAAAATATAGTGTAATAATGGTGCTTTTGTACTGACAATGACAAGATTGTTATCTTTATATAAGTATTTTGCTTATACTAACAAGAGGTGGAAATTTCTGAACTGGAATAGTAGAATGAGGATGCGGAGTTTTTCTGTTCGGAGATTCAATGTTGTGAGGTTTTACTAATCGTCACGCTCACTCCACATTTGCCTAAGTCGTTGATTTGAGGTTTTGAGAAGTTTAACGCTCTCAACTTGTTGTTCACAGCAAAACAATGAGGCAGATGTGATTTAGCTAGTAAATCTGGGATATAATAACGAGTCAAATGCTAGTCTACTTATGTTTAAACAGGGAAAAGGAAATAAATGGATGGTCATAGTAATATAAACAACTCCAATCATCAAAAAAATGACTTAGGAGAATGCGGGATCAACGTGACGTAATGTCATTTCGCTGGTGATTTCTTGACTTACAATAAATAATGAAATATCCCACTTAAGTATTTCTTCAAGTCTTAGGGCTGTCGAGTACACACCAACTATGTTGGTCAGCTCTTTGGCTACTGCCGTCACGTGCATAAAGTTTGTGCCCCCTATTAATAGGCCAGACTACTGATTGATGCAACCATATCAATTCGCTAATATATGAAATACCTTTTTTAGGAGACTGTGCCAGCAAATATCAGGTGTAGACATACTTAAAATGACCGTTGATCTAAATGAGGCATCCAATTTAAATTCATTTGCAATTCGAGCCTTATAAACATAAAAATAAAGTGCTGTATAAGCAGATAATCAAAACCAGCCTAATAAAAAATTGGGGCGCAAGTCAGGAGGAGAGGCACTTTTTTTCGGGGGGGGGNGGGGGGGGGGTGTTTTTATTTTAAAAATAGGGCAATGAAACTATTCTAGCCTCCATGGGGGAAATAATCCGAAATCGTTGTAGAATTTTTTTTTTAAAATGTAGGATAATTTACAGGGCCCAAGGTAAAAAAAAAAAACCAACAAAAAACAAAAATAAAAAACCAAAAGACTGGTACAAAACAAAAAATTGGACATTCGGAGTTACTAACAACATAGTATAAAATCTTTTATCCTTTGGACAGATTATGGAGAAATAATAGTGTAACATGGAACCACATAGCAAAAATAGTTAAATTCAGTCCTGAATTTGTAAAACAGAAAAAACAAAAAAACAAGAGAAAATTTATTGCAGGCAGTGTTTCCCAATGGCTTCAGTGGAGTTCATTTGTGCGGGCCGGCGGTCTGTCAAAAAAAAAAGCCAAATATTTAATCCCTTTTTATCTAAACTAAAAGTGTGAAAAATCTAAATGAAGGACCCCCCGCTTAAACAGCATATATTATGAGCACAGTGGTGGTACCACATCTGCAGACTAGCCTTGGCCATCTCAGAACGTTCCTGTGGTTCCAGGAGAAAATTATATTAAATAGCTCAAAGAGGCTTTTACAATTTGGCTCCTGCAACCGTTACTGGCTTTAAGCCTGCCATCAAGACATAAAGCTGAAATCTAGAAAGAAAGAAAGGTTTTCTTTACATTTTGGTCCTCAAGAATTCAGCCTGTTTAAAATGACCATCCGTCTAAAGTGATGGCTTTTCAAAGAAACAAACTATCGTTATTATACATACAGATTCCTCTTTAGTTGGCCAACTCAGAAGCTGGTATGTGCGGGGGAAACTTTACAAAGTATCAAAATCCATGTGTACGTTTGCTTTTTTGTCGGAAATTATTATTGATACCATGCCTTGGTAACACACCTATAAAGCGTATACATGTATAAAATACTCTGTTTATATAATCGTATGTCAATACAAAGCAAAAGAAAAAAATGAAAGGCGAGACAATGGACATTTCTTTCGGAAGTCTTTAAACATATTCTCCTTCATTTACATCTTGCAATATTATAAGAAATACGACACAGCTGTGGCACTGCATCATTCTTACTTTAGTTCACGCACTGCGGTAATAGTGATAAACTCCCAAAACCTCAATAGTATTCACTGTAGTTAACATAATGCGTTATTTAATGTATGGATTGTGCAAACGGCCACTGGATCACTATTTATACAATAGTTATGAAATTTCCGAAGGATAAAAACATTGAATTTAGCCTGTTGTATACTCCGGCAGCCAAATGTTCTATGTTGACTTATTTAGTCCGGAATAATTAAAGAAAAAAAAACCGATAAGGATATTTGGCCGGATAGCCAGATTACTTCAGTGAGAGTATTTTGACTTGACGGCTAGACCCTGATATTTCGTTCGTGACAAAGCCCAGCTTGTCACAAGTCGGGCCACAAAACTTTAGGTTCTAAATATTTCACCAACAACTTTGTCCCCTCCCGCTATCAGAATCGCTGAATGTAATACAGAGTTGCGTTTGCACACGGCACGCTATCTCTTCCACCAGTTAGCGTGCGTTAATTTAGGAATGGGTTGGCTTTGAGGTTATGCTTCAGAGTTCAAGTTCAAATTCAAGTTCAAGCTCAAGTTTATTATAGGCCTTCAGCCAATTCGAATAAATACAATATTATGTCGGCCTTCCGAAGTACGATCCTTGCCCCTAAACATCAGCATAGCCAATGAGAGAGCTTCATGGTGTTGCCTTCAGGTCATGCCTAAAACAAAACCTTGGCTTAAAGCATTATTAGGTTGCCAAACAGCACCGCGTACATCTCAGTGTTTGACGTTCCTTCACGGGCAATATCGTGAGACACTCTTGCCTAGAACTGGATTTTGAGTTAAGAACAAGATTAGAAAAAAGAACACATATCAAATAGTTCTTAGACATTGATAATGTCAAGGGATTGTACCAAGTTTGCTTTTTCCTCTTTAATCCGACTTCTAACCCTGAATCTAACCCTAAACCAAACAAAAAGGGGGTTGGGGTGGGGGGATGGAGTGTGTGATATATTGCCTTTGAAATTGTCGAAATTCCAGGTTCACAAAAGATTGCAGCGCAGAGCCGTGTGCAAACACAAAGCTTTATTAATGTGTTGTTGTTGTTTTTTTCTCCATATTTCCTTATTATGGAAAATAAAGGCGAACACATATTCTAAAACACAAGCGATAGAATAATTCAGAGGCATTAGAGGATAGTGTTGTTGTGAAGTCTGATCTACGATTCACCAGTCTGTAAAATGAAAAAGGATTTTTTATACCAAAAGTTGTGACTTTAATCATGTTTATGACTCTATTCGCCTTTTACCTAACCTATTATTAAATTGCTAACGCAATCAATTTCTAGCTGAGAAACCGCTGTTGTCAACAGTGTTCCTCCAAATTGCGTCGCGAGCCCACAAGTAGGAGCAACATTGTCTGGATGCAAAAGAAGATATCGGCCCAACCACAAGGAACTGCAGCCACAGTCCCAGCCAGAGTTATCACCCAAATCCAGGACTGTGTAGCCAGCGGTCTGCCACCAGCTTCCCAACTGTGCTGGTAGACTTGTCAGCATTGTGTGGGAGAGTCTCAGATTGGAGATTACACTCCCTGCGAAAGCGCCGTCTTCGATCTGCCTGACTGGATTGTTGCTGAGATCTAATGTCTCAATATGGACGCCAGTGAAATGCTGAGCCGAGATTATATCAATGTTGTTGCCTTGGAGATCCACCATTTTCAGGGGAGCTGCACTTTGCTCCAAGGCCGTTGATGCCTGGGAGGCGTCAAGATTGTTGAAGGACAGGTCCAAGGTATTCAGGGATGTTCCAAGCAGCCAGTCACTGGCGATGGAAGTTAAGGGGTTGCCTGAAAGATCCAAATTTCTCAGAGCTTGAAGATTTGCGAACAGCTTGGTGGGTATAGCTGTGATTTGAGCGTCCTGTATACTAATCGTTTCTACGTTCGTGAGAGGCTGGAAGGTGTCGCTTTCAGTTAAAGTGATTGGATTGGAGTCAAGTCTCAAAATCTCCAAGTTAGCAAGTCCGTCAAAGTTGTGGTTGGAAAGGTTAGTCAGGAGATTGAAAGCCAGATTCAGAGAGACAAGAGATGGCAGATTATAGAAAGACGATGGCATAAGCAATGTAATTGAATTGTTTGACAAATTTAAGTCCTCTAGCTTGCTTAGGCCAAGAAATGTATTTGCGTCGAAAGCTCTAATTTTGTTATTGGACATAGACAGAGATTTAAGGTTTCCATTATACTGGAACGAAGAGCCCATGAATGTTTGAATGTTGGCATAATCTAGATTCAAATATTGGAGATTGGGGTACCGACTAAATGTAGTCTCCCTTATCATACCAAGCTGGTTCCATGTTGAACTAAGGCAGCTGCCTTTTCCAATTGTGAGGTCGATGACCGTAGTCGGAATTCTAGGGTCATCAGGGCAAATGCTACAGACAGCGTGGCCAGCATTACATACTGTACATTCTGGTGGCTCAGGGCATGGCAGGTGATGCGTTGTCGTTGTTGTCGTTGTAGTTGTTGTAGTTGTGCAGTCACTTTGTAACTGCAGTGCTGCAAAGCCTAAGGGGATGTTCATGTACTGCCCTATACCACACGTAGGTCCCCTACTAAATTGGTTATAAAAATGCATGGCAATCCATAATGTCCCACAGTCACATTCAAAATCTGTAATTCCATCCATGACGAGGGTTGTCCCGCTTGAAACCAGCCACTGTTCCATTGAGGCCGGAAGTGTATTTATATCAGTATAGGAGAGATCCAATGTGTTGATAGTACTTCCAGCGAAAGCACTATCTTCTATCTTAGTTATGGGATTGTTATGAAGATCCAGTGTCTCTATGGTAATGCCATTAAAATTCTGAGCCGAAATGTTTGAAATTTGATTGCCTGACAAGTCCATATACTTGAGAGAGGTCAGACCTGTAAACAGTCTTGGCGGAATGCTTGTCATCTGTGTGTTTTTCATTATGATGTTCTGGATGTTCACCAAAGGCTTGAAGGTGTCGGTTTCAATGCTAGCAATGGGATTGGAAGACAGATCCAGCTGCTCTAGATTGCTCAATCCATCGAAGTCTGTTGCTGCTAATGATGGCAAGAGGTTTCCACTTACGTCCAGCGATTTCAATGACAGTAATGGAGCAAAAATGTTTCCTGCGAGTGTTAAGAGTTTGCAGTTTGCCACGTTCAGTTCCTCTAAATTGCTGAGACCGTTGAAAGTTAGGCCTTCGAAGACTTGGAAGCCGTTGTTGGCTAGGGATAAAGCCGTCAAGTTAACATTATTCTTGAAGATCTCACCGTAGACTCTGTGGATGCCGATGCCTTCCAGAGACATCGTTTGAACTTGGGTAAACCTTGAAACATGCTGTTCACGAAGAAGACCCGGACCATTGTAGAGTGAGCAAATGGGTGACATAGGTAACAGCTTGAGATTGAGCACAGTGTCGGGTATTTGTTGATCAGTTGGACACAGCGCGCAGGTGTAATCTGTAGTCGTGCACACATCACACTCAGGTATAGTCGGGCAAGTTGCGATCGCCGTGAGTCGATCAAGATGAACATGAATGATGAAAATCAGCGCAAAGTAGGAAATCACTGAAGTTTTTACGCTTGCCATCTCTGATGCACGAATCTACCAAACACGTATTAATCACTTTAGCATTATCGTGCTAGTATCCTTGTATAAAACAGTCTGAACTGTTGAAAAGTAACACACAGCAGTCTAAGCAGCCTACCTTATACCACCACTTCGCGAACTGAAGAAAATGTGGCTCTCTTGCAGTCCTGATAAGTTGTTTTTTTTTTTGTGGCCTTTTTTTTCAACTGCATGACACTTCGGTAGGAAAATAGAGTCAAGGCGGGGAGAAGTTGCAGAAGAGAAGCCAAGATATCAAGAAATAACTACCAAGGACCCTGATAAACCTGTCACCAAACTTCCTTCTTTGCAACATTCGTTTGGAGAGGCCGTTTTATCTATTGATGTTTATTTGGAGCACAAACATCAATGGTTGTTTTAGTCATTGTACATTCATGTTTTCCCTTACGGGGCAACACCTCCTAGCGATATGATATTGTTATGTCTGCCTGTTACCACCTGCAGTGACAAGAGTATCGCTTAGCAGCAACTCGTTCCCTGTCTTAGAAACGAAGCTGCGATTTAGATAGATAGAGCATGGTCGGACGGACGGACGGACGGACGGACGGACGGACAGCCAGCCAGCCAGCCAG
>JAWQUT010000261.1:341872-344372 GCA_033807755.1 Ellobium chinense
ATGTGTAGACCTATGTATTCGCACGCGGTCAAAACCAGCCAAATGGAAATTTGGGGACCAAATCAGAATTTGAGGTGATCTTTTTCAAAAGACATTTGTGAAAAATTTTGGGCGTTGACCCCCCTTTTTCTTCCCGTTAAAAGATCGGGCAAAAGAAGTACTTTAACCTCCATGGAAGAAATTTCCCCAAATCACAGTGGTATATTTAGAATAACGCAAAATGTTAATAGGGCCAAAAGAAGAAAAAACAATAGGTGTCAAAGACCTTCAAGAGATTTCGTTTTGGGGGAAAAGCTAGATCTAAATCTTGGCTAAACGTGCCAAATAAAAAAAAAACAATCCGGCAACGGTGAAGAAAATTTTAGCACCGTTTTGATGCCTAGAATGATTTTTGGTCAAAGTCACTCTTTACGAAATTTGGGAATCCTGTTCAAGCTAAATTACCAAAAACTGCCTGCAAAATAGTACATTAGCATCTAGCTATATCGTCACACTCATGCCACATTTCTCTAAGTAATTTTTTTTTTTTTTTTTATGATTTAATTGGTATATATTACCTCTTCATCTTGGCAATTGACTGGGTCATGAAGGAAGCCACAAAAGGCGTACGAAACAGAATACAGTGGACACCTTGGCAACAGTTGGACGACTTGGACTTCGCAGATGATCTTGCACTGCTGTCACACACACACACACACACTCTCAGATGCAAGAAAAGACCGAAGAACTCAACAGTCTATCAAAGAGCGTCGGCTTACGTATACATCCTGGGAAATCTAAAGTGTTAAAACTAGGCACAGTCTCAAGCTCTGCTGTCACGGTAGAAAACACATCCCTGGAAGAAGTTGACTCATTCACCTACCTGGGAAGTATCATTGACAAAAAAGGTGGTAGGGAAGCGGATGTAAAAGCAAGGACTGCCAAAGCAAGAACTGCATTTAATCAACTATCAAAGGTCTGGAAGGCAAGCAACATCTCACTGCGTACCCAAATCCGGCTTTTCAATTCAAATGTCAAATCAGTGCTCCTCTATGGCAGTGAAACCTGGAAGACAACAAAGACAGTAATGAACAAAGTCCAGACATTCATCAACAGATGCTTGAGGAGTATTCTAAAAACGAAGTGGCAAGACAAGATACGAAACGGAGAGCTATGGGCAAGAACAGGACAAAAGGAAATAGAGGTAGAAATTGGACTCCGTAAATGGCGCTGGATTGGACACACCCTCAGAAAACCTAGTGGAAACATCACCAGGCAATCACTGCAATGGAACCCACAAGGAACACGAGGCAGGGGTAGGCCAGGGGAGACGTGGAAACGATGCACGGAAAGGATCATGCGAGAAATGAAGTTCACTTGGAACGAGCTTGGAAAGATGGCCCAAGACAGGGAAACATGGAATTCGCTTGTACATGGCCTATACCCTGCTGGGGGTGAAAGGCATTGATGATATTGATGACTGTGATTTTCAATTTTTCGTCTGTTTTTAAAATAACACAAGTGTAGAATTTTGACTCGTTATTTTATTCCGGCTTCAAAAGCTAACCACATCTGCCTCACTGTTTTGCTTTGAACGACAGGTTGAGATCGCTAAATTTCTCAAAACCCCCAAAACTGACTTAACCGAATGTGGAAACAGCATGATGATATATATAGAGAGATATATAGATATTGATATAGATATAGATATATATAAGGGTGTGAGTGGTATGGAAGTTGTTCCAGTGAAATGACCCCATATTTTTAGAAAACTTGCAATCTATGTTTACAGCTTTCAATAGTTCTTAATGTCTTCATGATGCACACGGACGTTGTGAACATGTGTGAATTTAGTAGTCCTAGTGCTTTAAATGTTCATGTGCTGTCCTGTAGTATACTGTATTTTTGACCCATGTATCACAGTCTGATTGCCACCCCCTTGGCTTTTTCAGAATCGGGATGACTGCCAAGTTATTTTATGAGGGGGGGAGGGGGGGAGAAGAGGAGAGGGATGTGTTTACCGTTACAAGGTGGAATTGAAAGAGGTGGAGAAGAAGATCTGGGACAGCAACCCTACAATAGAGCACATGAAGGAAACACGTGGAGCGGCGTGGCCGAACGGTTGAAGTATTGGACTCAAGATCTAAAGGTCGTGGGTTCGATTCCCATACAACGGTCATGTTGTAAATGCCCTGGGGAAAGCATTCCATTCATATTTTCTTCGGTCTACCTTTCTGTAGACCTTGTAGAATGAGTACCTGGCTATGGGCAATGGAAGATATTGTCAGAATGATAATAATCAGCGCCTGAACATGGCAACGGCAGCTGAGAAAGTCCAAGAGTGATCAAGCCTGCTGGATTAATAATAGTGTGAAGTCGCATGAGCGGGCATTAGCCTGGATATGAGATTTATGAACTGTATATTATTATCATTATTATTATTACTATTAGTAGTAAGTATTACTATTATTAGTAAATGGGCATGATGGAAGGAATCAGACACTGCCGATTGGCTGTCTTC
>JAWQUT010000261.1:349372-354788 GCA_033807755.1 Ellobium chinense
GGCTTAGTAGGTTTCAAGGACTTAGAATCGAATGTAGAATTTCAGAACATTAAAATGAAACTAAATTCCCAGGACCTGGCATCGAAAGTAGATTTTCAGACTATCTAGTCAGAATTCGACTTCAAAGACATTTCATATATAGATCTATGTATATTTATTGTCTGCTGCATGATAATAATGTAATCCACAATGCAGAGATAGATGCTTGGTGTCGGTGATAATGTTATTAATCTTCTTAATAATCTTCCTGCAGGCTTGTGCAATGAGAATCTTTCTTGCGATGATATAGGAAATGCGTAGTTGATTATTTGCAGCTACTCTTCGAGCAGATAATTAATAACAGTACTACCGTTTCACCGAGAACGTGAACTGCAATCTTATTCTGTTTGTTTCTTTAAGAGAAAGCTTGATCTCTCAGTGGACAATGTGTCAGCGGTCATCTTCATTAGTAGGATAGAATGATTAGCTCGCCTAGCATGCGTGGAATTTGGAGGCGTCCGCCACAGATAATTACTTGGTAAACTATTAAGGCAATCAATGTTCCTTTTTTGTCATATTCGGTTAATGAAACTTTGCAGGAGTGACTAAAATGAAAATGTCAATGATTATTAATAATTAATGACTATAAGAGTACATCAGTCTGCTAATATAATGGCTTATCTGAAATTTTTTCCTGTTTTGTTGACCAAGAAAAAACCGAAAAAAAAATGTCTTTGTGTCAAAAACATCAACGAGATGGTCCGCAATACTTAACTATGTGTTTGCGCAAAATCAGTGATCATGTCACATTTATTGACATGTTACCTAAAAGACTGACCACTGGTCAGAAACGACACAACAGATTAATTGCTTTTCAGCTGAGTTAAGCCCCCTTTTTAGCATAGCAACCACTGTGAGGGATACATCAGGGGACATAATTAAAATATCATTTCCATTCAGCTAAATGATGGACAGCTTTTGACGTTGGCGGCCTGCCCCTGAGGTTTAGAAAAAAAATAGATTGTGGAAATGATGTCCAGAAAGATAAACAGAGCTGAAACTGTTTTGGTCCCATGTTGCGGTGACTCAGTCGACACTGTTGGTGAATTCTGGATTATTTTGGTTAACATGCAGTCTGAGCCACAGGAAACTGATTTTTATAATAAATAAAAGTGTTTCTAAATTAACATCGCCGACGTTTAGTCTCATTACATCGTGAAATGAAATTCGGTCATTTGTGTTTAACAATGGGGTATTGGACGATAATGAAGCCTACAAGTACTGGGATCTATTAAAGTTAATTTTGCGGAACCCGAAATTTTACAACCTGGGAAATGTCTTCCTTTTAAAGGAACAGGGGGTTTATTTAATTCACAGACTAAAAAGTCAACAATGTATTTACAAACTTCAAAGCTCGTACATTTCCCTTCCGTGTGACCATTTGTCAGCAAACACAACTGGAATGTCAGGATTTTCAATCTCTATACGCCGCCATTAATTGTGGTGCTTGTCGTCACAAAGCAAGAAAGCTAGCTGGCGATTGGATCAATCAACACCAACAAGTTTAACAAGTTTATTTAAAGCGTATTGTACAAAAAAAGTACATACAAGCATGAGACACGACGACACATATTCACAAATTGACGACACTCTAACACAGAAATGGCACAAGCAAACCGGATTAGACTGAATTATAATAGCCAATAATAATAAACAAAAGATGTCATTAAAATATCCACAAAAGTAACATAATCTTTTAAGCTCCATGGCATTCTATGATTGCATCAGCTTCCAATACTTCAGCAAATTCGATCTAGTAAAATATTTCTTATCTATGTATTTCTTTCTTTCCGGAGTAAAATGAGGGCATTCTAGTAAATAAAGAAATTCATTTCCTATTGTGTCCGGACAAAAAATCATTTGATAGCTAATTTCACTTTCTGACGTCACGCAGCACGAGTAATGGTGGCACACGCAGGGTGAAAATTCCAAAATCCCTGCGGTGTTTTCGCAGATACCATCAGGCAAAAGCAAAAGAATATACGAGGTTTACATTTTGTGACAATATAGTGTGAATGAATTTATTAGGCTGTGATGCAAATAACTATCCCTGTCCCTTTAAGCGGAACTGACGCGATATTATGTCCATAGTACAGCTGTGTATCTCAACTTTCGTCTTGTCTTGTCTAGGTCTTCCTAGATTCGTGTAAAATACAAACCTTTATAGCAGAACCGCAGAACAATATGAACTCAAAGTACAATAACCGGCTGTTATCGGAAGATCTTAAAAATCTCACATAGAGGAGAGTTTTTACTCTTTAATTCGGATCTTTTACGGACGTAATGGCGGAGGTAGATATGCGCATAATATATGGCATGTCATGATGTTACGATAATATTGCATGTGATGATGATCCAAATTTGAAAACATATATGCTCTCTAATAACAACGACAATAACTTAAAGTGTTCAAATCAAACAAACCATAAAACACTTGCAAGAATATTCTGAAAATAATGAATAAAGTTATTAATCAAATAAAAGGATTGCTTTCCCACTTGAGATGTTGCAATGGTTTTTTGACAGCTTATACTGACACCCGAGACCCTCTCTATGTGATCACAACTAATTTTTTTTTGTTTCAGTTAGAGTTTATGTAGCATGAAAAGGATCTTAATGAGTGCTTGGTATGTAATGAAATTTATTATTCATTTCATAAATCTGATATCAAACAAACACTCGTACTGATGTGGTATGTCTTTGCGCTGGTGACATTTGCAATTTCGCATTACCACGAGCCTCTGTGAACAACTTGCTTAGAGATTATGGCGGTCACTGTGTAATGACGTCTTTGCACCCCATGCCAAAAATGTACGAGTATTTAAACAGAGATCTAGTTCTTTTTCAGCAAATAGTTTAATTGTGTAAATAATTACATAAGAATGTGAATCTCTGGCCTATGCGCTCGCAGATCATCAGTCGTAGAGATCATTTCAAATCTGGCATCACCATTTATTGTTAAATAAACCAGAAAGGCCCTCTTGCTTAGCTCATTAAACAAATACTCGCTATTGATAGAGTTTGAAATCCTGAACTCGCCATATAGAATGAGGAGACACGCTGTGTTTACACTTTTTGAGCTTCACAAAGAATGCCTGAATAATCCAAAAAATAAACAGTAATAGGGTTAAAACAATAGCATGTCTGATCCTGCCTATTACGATTTCTTGACTCAAAATAACAGATAGAACGTAGAACGGTGTTTGCACTTTTCAAATTAATAGAGAAGTGATTTCTAATGTCTATAAATGTGAAATACATTTCATTCTAGGGTCATTATTGTTATGGAATAAAGCAATTTTTTGTCGGTAATGAGAAATCTGCAGCGACCCATTACGTTTTCTTGCCCTTTGATATTTGGATAAGAATGACTCGTTTCTCATCAACGCTATATCCATCCGGTTTAGTTCGGATAAAGTAAACGGTGTATTGCCAATTAGGACTCAAGGGTCCACAATGCAGATCCTTGTTTCCAGTCCTATTTTAGCATTGACAATTCCTCAGGGTTTAGTTACTGTAAACTTACCTCTTATGGCCGGGCAAGAAAAATATGTCCTTTCTACGATTAGCAACACATGTTTGGTTACAGCATACAACATATTTGATAATCAGGTTTGGAGATTTGAACGTAGATACAGTGTATACTGTATGCAAGGAATACCAAGTTGATAACTTATTTTCTGACTTTTCACAAATGTCCAGTTTCGGAAAAGACTTCAATGATTATAAGCTATGATGCAGTAGAAGAGTTTGATGAGAGAGTTGACTGTTTATGTAAAAAGTTGTTAAAAGTATGTTTTACTAAAAGATTTCCTAACCGTTTTAATGTGAAAATTCTTTAATATTTTGAATGCTTGTGATATTTTTATGTATATAATCATTTGGACGCTCGGTCGACCAGCCTCGATCGACCGCGACCCCGATATAAAGGGGTAGAATCCAATAAAATTGAATTGAATTGAATTGAATTGAATACCGTCTGTTGTACAGCTTAGACACAGTCAACCAAGATCCCTATACTTATCTATTTTGGTTACAGATCTGTAATGCAGTTGGGCTCTTTTTTACTATTTGGGCTGTAATAGCCTTTCGAGCTACCCACTGAACCCAAAATTTTAGCTTTCACCCAGACATATATCAAAGTGATGCTCATTGTGTGGCCTAACTTTTAAGACTGATCTAACCCCAGCAAGCCCATTGAAATTTTGAGCTTGGTTGCTATTTGTAAACACACCCTACCTTTTTCACTGGTTGGCCAAACCCCTCCTCTTCCGCCTGAGCACACCCTTGACCTGACAGTCCCAGCCCAGGGCTAAGTAGTGCCTGGCAAAATAAACTAAAATGGACACAGTTTACCATCAAATCAAAATTTCCCCAGTGGAGCCCTTGTTACTGGAAGCAGGGCATGCCAAAAGAAGGAAAGAGGAATGTCGAATATAACCCCTAAGTAGTAGGACCCGATGGTGAAAGTAGGACCCAACAGTGAAAGTAGAATCACAGGCCTGTAACCTCTACATGAATAAAGTGTAGCAGAAAAGCTGGCTTGCAAACAAGGCACAGGTGCTGACCTTAATAGATTTACAAAGGTTTGATCATAGATGACATCACAGTGATAAGTGAGATCATCTCTGACAAACATGATCTCACATGAAGTCCGAGGCCTAGTGAACTCCAGGGTAGTTGAGTATTTTTTATTTGCTTTTTGTTTTTTGTTTTTTTGTTCCCATCTTTTTATTTTCTAGCCTTCCTCTTTATCTATCTCAAAAAGATGTCCCCCCCCCCCCCCCCCCCCNCGACCCCAACCCTTCATTTATTCGATCATTCATAGACAGACAGTCGGGCAGATGGATAGTTATCAAAATAATTTTTTTAATGAAAAACAAGAATCTCTTCTTATCCTGATATAATACATATACATGTAAACAGATTGAAGGTAGATCTCCTTTATTATCTCACCTGCATAACACAACCCAGTACAATAATTGATGACATCAGACTGCCAAAAACGCTGGCCCACGGTGTCATGCAACGACTAAAACACCGTATAATCAAGATTGTTTTGTTAAAGCATCTCACGATGTTTTGTCATTGCATGGCAGCAGAGACCAAAACATGGCCCGCCAAAGGCGTAAAACATAGACTGCCCTAATCAAACACTGCTGGGAGAAGTTCTTGAACAAGTAGGTGAGAGAAGTTCTTGAACAAGTAGGTGAGAGAAGTTCTTGAACAAGTAGGTGAGTATAACTGATTTGTAGTAACATTTGACCCCACCTGGCTGCTAAGCCCGCAGCCCGACTGCTACTTTAGTACTTGTATGTACGCCTACTTTCTAAGAACAGGATAGGAAAGTGTCTTGCAGCCGGTCAAAATGAGACAT
>JAWQUT010000261.1:354997-386071 GCA_033807755.1 Ellobium chinense
AAAAAAAAAAAACAACAACGACTTACGCCGCATTTTGATTACCTGTTGTCAGCTCGATCTTACTTAACCCTTAAAGTCCCAAGTGCAGTAATGTTATTAGTGATACAGCCTAAGCCGATTTCTTTAGATGTGTTGAGTAAATGGTTTAGATCGTTTCGACATAATTTTTATACTATCTGTATAGACTATTTATTGTTATAGAGTAATATGTGCCATTGTACTCTGGTTCTTCAAGGCGTCATGTCTACATACCACTTGTTATGGAAACACCAAGCTTATGTGCCACATAAGGCACAGTGGGTCTTTGAGGGTTAACTTGGATTCTCTACTCATTCCGTGCTCCCATAGGTCCATCACTCGCAGTCACATAGTGTACACGAACTCACACGCCTTCAGACACTACTCCTCTTGTCCCTGGACAAACACTAATGCCTACATACTGTATTTCTAAGTCGTAGATATTTTGTACGGTCGAATTCGCATAACAGCAATGCACCTAGCAAAGCTTTTTATTTAATCACAGCGTTTGAGCATGTATCGAAAAAATATACCACTTCTTAATCGAACAATCAGCATAATTGAAACGGTTTATGTAGTTGCAAACGTGCGATTAAATTGATTCAATCTTGTCTCTTAAAAATGGGTTGATGGATAGACTTTCTCGCTGCTTCGACCCATTTCTGCCTCCCAGACGTTGCATGTTTCGAATCCAACACTGAACTGATGGAGGATGTTTTCAGTAGTGATGTGACTGGGTGTTCTGGGTATCTGACAGAGTCGAATATGTACATCACGCTCTCATGAGGGACTAAGTCACCGTGACAATGTCTCATAATCAACCGATGATGGCCACAACCGTCTCCCTGGTTCTGCCAGGAGAGGACAGTCCTGCAAGACATATTATTATGGTATTTAGTCTGCCTGCTGGCACTGATAGTGAGCTTCCAAGAACTTTCTGTCTTCATACAAATTTGAAGACAAAATTTTAAGAGGTGTGAGTTGTTATGAGTGCTGATGTTTATACAACTTTAAATGTAAAATTTTAAGAGGTGTGGGTTGTTTTGAGTGTTGATCTTCATACAACTTTAAAGGTAACATTTTAAGAGGTGTGGGTGTTTTGTTGTTGTTTTTTTTTGAGTGCTCATCTTTATACAACTTTAAAGGTAAAATTTTAAGAGGTGTGGGTTGTTTTGAGTGTTCATCTTTATACAACTTTAAAGATAAAATTTTAAGAGGTGCGAGTTGTTTTGAGTGCTGATTCGATTACCGATTCTGACCTCGTCCACTGGATGTTCAACTATCAGAAGTCGATTCTTAGTCTATATTGAGATATCGACATACGATAAAGAAGGGCGTCTTATACAAGAAGGTGTTCATATGATAACATAATAAGTGCCTAAGAAAAAAAAAAGAGTACCTAACTTTTGCATTTATTAATTTCTTTCATTCAAACCAAAAGCAAGTGAAATTTGGTCCACATTTAGCAAAACATCTCATTGCCGTTAATGGTGCGAATTTCAAAACTTTAGATGCTCTGATTGTGTCACAGATATAAAAAAAAGTAAAAATATATGTCTAACAACATCATAGCAGGTGTATGTCTTATCAAATGACTTCAGCACATCATGTTTTGACCTGTATTTCAATTTTATCGCAGTGATAAAAATATCTAACTTAGGTCAATGAAAAGTGTATATCAGTCATCGATAACAACTGTCTTCTTTTTTTTGGAGGAGGAAGGGGGGAGGGGGGAGGAAGAGGAGGTCAGTGGGATCTGGCATGTACGCCTGTGACATGTATAGGTTTTAAAATATAATGATAATAATTCTGTGGTGACAAGGGTGAGCTATTTTTATATTCTCTCTATTTATCTCAGCATTCATTCGATCCCAGCTTTGGAAAAAAACAAACAAGTTTTCACTCATAATGATAACATTATTTTTTATCTTTTCTCTTTTTGTTTATTTCAGCATACAAAACTATGGAAGGAAATTGCGCGTTATTCTGCCGGCTCCAGACTGGATTTCGCAATCTCAGGTCACGGTTTTGTAGTATGTTCCTGGTCTCTGGAACGACTGACTGGGTCACTGTGTCTCTATCTGCCGATACAAGTACATGTATGTTCAAGTCATTAGCGGCAAGGCGATGGCCAGGTGAAGGAGACATAACGGTCTGTAAATGCTCCGAACAAGCTCTCTGTTGGTTACAGACTCCTAATTGAATCAAACCAGGGTTTGATAACTTGCCTTAGGAAGACAGTAAGAAATCTGTCCAAGGGCAGCATGGGCCTTAGATTTGTGTATTAGTTTGCATTCCCTCCTGATTTTATAATAAACCAAACCTGAAGTTTAGGTCATTTACTTCGGTTTGGGTGTGGCCTTCTGTGCGGAACATTTGTTAAGGAAACTGGGTAGTTCATTAACGCCATTTCGATGTACTCGTATCGGCGTGTGACTCGAAAACGAAATGAAAGCCCTATATTCAAAACATCATTTTTAATAAGCTCATTGAATGCTGCAAACTATTGAAGAAGACTTAGAGATTGTGAAAAGTTTTTGCAAGTGACCGTAGAGAAAGCAATGTATTGGCTCAAAGAGGCAACTTGGCTAACCTATTATCGATGGCAGTGCAGCATTCCAGCAGATGTAGATGACTTTGTGTTAAGGTTCTACAGGGCCACAGCACGACTACGGCTATCTGTCTCCGCCTTCTGGTTTTAAGACTTGATAGAATTTCCTATTAGTTTTACCGTAGACAGCTCTATGCCTACTGTTTTACGATTTTATTTACAAAAAAAAAGTACAATGAAGCATTCGACAGGAGGACACAAATCCATTCACACTGTCAAGGCATTCTTAAAGTGCGCAGTGTGCACATGGAAACTCCTAGTCTTTCTTCTCTATACGAGAAGACTAGACACCAGCTCTCCTACCCTGAAAGCCAAAATGTGACTTCCTTATAAGAATACCACTGTGGCTGGCATCACTGTTACAGGAACACACTCCACAATATACAGCACCATAACACATCGAAACTAACCGTATTAACAATTTAATCATAAAATATGTGTGTGCAGAGATGTCCAAAGTTTCTATCTCGATGTCACAACGTAATACTATCATAGAACCCTATCGGATGTAATGGTTACTGGAGATATGCCGTGATGGTGTCAGATTTTATCAGTGTAGAATGCAATAGCCGGGCTGCCTTTGTTTGGTCCCTGCAGTTTGACAAAATGCCAAGTTACATCCCTTTCTTAGCAAAGGAAGTAAAGGTCGACCTCAAATTGTTTTCAAACTACCAGGGCTGTGATAAAACCGTGGGGAAGTCTTGAAGCTGATGTTAAGCTACCCCTACGATTTCAAAATTTACCCCCTAAAACATTTGTTCATGTTTCTTTAGACACTTATTTCATGAATACACACATAAAATGACAACAACAAGATAATAATATTCATAACAACAGTAAGACGAACAATAGAGATGATAATGAATCTCCCTATAGTAATAAATGAGGTCTTGCGCATTAACGATGGGATCTCTTACAATCGTAAGAATTGCATTAACTCTGCATGTTGAAAGCTACTAAGGATGCATTCAGCACCAATGCACCAGTGTAAATAGTACAATATAAGAGATCCCATTGTTAATGCGCAACTTTCATATAAGCAATGCTATTGTATGCCTTTCTATTTTCAAAGTCAACCTACCATAAGACTGAGTTCTTTCATCATTTTAGCTAAATCAGGCAGTTGGTTATATAAATGGTGCGACGGTATTATGAAAGAGGGTGCATTCACAACACTAGTGCAACAATGTAAATTTTACGATGTAAGAGATCCCATCGCTAATGCGCAAGCTCTCATATAATCAATGCTACTGTATGCCTTTCTATTTTCAAAGTCAACCTACCATAAGATTGTGTTCTTCCATCATTTTAGCTAAATAAGACAGGGGGTATATGAATGGTGCTGCGGTATTATGAAAGCAGCATCAGGCTTAGATCTCCGGGATATTACGGAAAGGAGGCGGGGGGAGTAGCCTTCAAAAGCCACATTATCATGAGCCATCATTACAAATTACTGTTGCGTTTATTCATGTTTTGTTTTTTTTTAATGCCTGAACTGTGACCCAGTCACTGGTCATATACCCATCAAAAATGCATAACTGTGAAAAGAAAACACATTTTTTTGTGAATTTTTTCAGTTTTTTTCTATGGCCTCTTGGTGGGGTTCTTGGTGTCACAAATTTGAGCTTGTGATTTTTGTTTTTTTAAATTACCATTATAGGCGTGTGAACACGGACTTTTGTCGAGCCTTCTTACCACTCTCTTCATAATCCAAGTAATCTTCTTCCATCCCCTCCTCCTCTACACAGCTTTGACGCCCCTGGGAATGTAGTACAAAAACAAAAAAAAACAAGTCCATTTTTTTTGAATCGGTACATTGACAAATTATCTTGAAAGCAAAAGATGAAAATTATTCAATTAGAAGGCAAGTTAGAAAGTAAACACCAACCAGATGGTATTTATTGACTGAAATGAAGTTGTTGATTCACATGAAATGGAATTCGTAGGTGCAATAATTTGTCAAAGTATTTGTACAATGCGCATGCCGGTGAAAATCGTAGTGATTCGGAAACGGCGCAATAAAAATGTTCATATATAGACCCGTCTGCAAATAGAGTAGTTTGTTAAACTGATATCAGTGGCTAATAAATTAATTTGTGATCATCTATGATATATTTATTATAGCCTCAGAAATGACACTGGAGAAATGTTCATCTAAATGCAGCTTTTATGCACTAATTAAAAACCGCCTAATCGCAGCGGGGGCGCAGAAAAGGTTGTGGTTAAAAGGAGGTGTAATTATCCAGTGACATTCATATAAAATTTCTTTTTGTGGAAAATGTGAGGATTAAGCGGAGGTTGAGATTTTTAGAATTACATTTGAATGGAATTGACAGTACCACTTAGAATTGTCAGTGTTGTGTTGTGGAAAAGGTGGCGTTTAAGCGGAATGTGGGAATATCCGGATTGCCGTTTAGCGGAGTTGACTGTACCACTTAGAGTTGTCAATGTTAGTAATATAAACTAATATACAGTGCGGCAAATTTCTTTTCATCTTCAGAAAATGGCTGTTATGATTTGTCAGACTTTAATCTTCAGTGATGGTAATGTTGTTGTTAGAATAAGAACAGCACTTGGTAGTAGGCGGACAGTGGTAGTAATAACAGTGGTATTAGTGAGTTAGTGGTAGATCTGACAGCTGCTGCTGTTGTTGTAGTAGCAGTAGCAGAGCAGTGAAGGTAGAGCTGGGAGTGGTGGTTGATGTAGTGGTGGTGGTAGTCACAGCAACAAAAGTAGTAGTAAAAAGAAGTAACAGTAGTAAAAGCAGTAGGTGAATACTAGCTGAGGTAGTAGTAGTAATCAGCAATGATAGTGGTGGTGGTAGTGATGGTAGTGGTAGTGGTGGTAGTGGTGGCTTTGGTGGTGGTGGTAGAGGTGGTGGTAGTGGTGGCTGTGGTGCTGGTAATGGTCGTGGTGGTAATGATGGTAGTGGTAGTGGTGATAGTAGTGGTGGTGGTAGTGGTAGTGGTAGTGGTGGTAGTGGTGGTAGTGGTAGTAGTGGTGGTGGTGGTGGTGGTAGTTGTAGTTGTAGTTGTAGTTGTAGTAGTAGCCTAGACATGAAATGGTTACAGTGGGAGGAAGGGGGAGGAGGAAGGAGGTCGCACATGTAGTTGAAACAGAGTTGGTCGGGTGCATTGTTGTTGGTAGTTGCTGTAGACGTTGTTTTTATGTGGGAGGTTATGATGGTGGTGGTATTTGTGGCAGAGTTGGTGATGGTAACAGTGGTGACAGTTATAGTAGAGATGGTGGTTATGACAGCAGTGGTGCTGGGAATGGTGGCAGTGGTAGTATAGGTGGTGGTAGTAGTGGCTGTTGGGGTCGTTGTAGTAGGGGTGGTTGTGACATTGATGGTGCTGCCAATGGTGCTGGTGGTGGTGGTGAAATCGCAGACGAAAGAGCGATAATGTTAAACTGTTGCGAAAGAGGAGCGATAGTTGTGAAAGTAGATGGCACTGTAACAGTGGTAGGATTGATGATAGTAATGGCGTCACTAGTGGTGATCGGAAATGGCAGTATGAGATGCAGTGATGAATTATGTTGTTGTTGTTGTAGTTGCTGTTGTTGTTGTTGTGATTGTGTTGTTGTTGTTGTTGTAGTAGTTGTTGTTGCTGCTGTTGTTGCAGGGTGGTGGTGGTGCTGCTGCTGCTGCTGCTGCTGCCCTTGTCACAGTAACAACTCATCTTCAAAGATTCAAGATGACTGACCGCCATCATCTCCCTTCCTCATCTTCTTCACGTGTAAGAACACGAGATTATAAAACAACAAAGCCAGACCTACGCAATGTAAACAAACTTTAAGTCTAGCAGGTTGGTGACCGGTCAAAACACTTATCAGTGTGCGGAAATTATACTAGCACCAAGCCTTCATTTTTCTTTGTTTCGATGTTTATTGTTTTTACAGACACAAATGTAAGAAAATGAATGAACGATTTGTACACGGAGATGGACAAAGTCTTTTCACCCTCCTGTCCGGCTTTTACTCTGAATGTTTTGTTTGTCGAGATAACATGTGGACTAACTGAAATAATGTTATAGATCTACATGTCACTTAGTGATTTCATTATTATTATGTTCGATGTCTATGTTTTTCATTTAAAGTAGATCGAGTTTAGTTCAGATAACAAATGGTATATCTTATTTATTTTGATGTATATGTTTTTCATTAAAAAATAGATCTAGTCTAGTTAAGATAACCAATGTTGCATTTAAAAATCCATTTCATATCAAACAATAAACTATTTTAAACAATGTAAACTCAAATACACATTTCCCATTTTTTATCATAAAGGCCTGTTTTCTGTTATACTGAAGATCAAGGCTATCTATAAGACGGACAAGCACGTGGCTTTTCATTTTTAAGCATCATCCCAATTTTCTTAGGTGATTTTGACAAACACACACACACACACACACACACACACACACACACACACACACACACACACACCACACACACACACACACACACACACACACACACACATACACACAAGCAAACAGTCACAGACTGAGAGACAGTCCGTCGGGGTTGATCATCATTTATACATGTAGATCTGGCCATAAATTTCAAGATGAAGTATTACAGACTAGTAAACAAAGGTATATTTCCAAATACTGAATAGCACAGTCTGTGGTTAGACCATCTTAAGGCGAATATTTGCATACTCCACTTTCTTAAGTTAATCTAAACAAAACGTGTCAGTGTTGGATGTAAAAACTGCTTTCGTGACTATGTGGAGATGGAGAGAGAGAGAGAGAGAGAGAGAGAGAGAGAGAGAGAGAGAGAGAGAGGAAAGACGAGAAGAAGAAGGGGGAAAAGGAAAAAGGGACTGAAGTGAACGATAAAGTGCAAGGAGAGGCCGACATGGGCACGAGCAGAGGAGGAAAAGTAAGAGGAAAAATAAGATTTGAAAGGGGTTGAAAACCATGTGGAGTACATTGTTTTTCTCCAGCGCGAGATTCCTTTAGATAAGTGGCGGAGCTTAGACATTACCATAAACAGAAAATGAGGGATCCTTTGCTGTACACCGGAAGAGGGAACTCGACAACAATGACGGCTATGACCTATAGTTTCAACTTTGTTGATAAAGCTGGTTGTTGTTGTTTTTTTTGAGGGCCTTGTGTCGGAGAAGGATGTGGCAAGAATCAAGGATGGTGTCTATGCTTAAAAAAAATGAGAACATCATCATCTTCTTCTGCCAGGAAAAATCATATGTGTATGTGACAGGTCAGCCATATTTGCTTGCAATTGTTCCGTAAAGACTCCCACTTCCGGTACCTAGAATCCCACTTCCGGTGCTTAGAATCTTACTTCCGGTTTACCGCAATTTTCGAGGGATTGCCCATAGATTAAAAAAGGACCGCTTCCTTTATATTAGAGATCCCGTTAACATAAAGAAGAAGTGAAAGAGATGGAAAGTGACGCCAAGGAAACGAGAAACAGGATGAGGCTGGAGACGAAGGAAAAAAACGAGGGAAAATGGAGGGAAGAGATTATGGCAACAAAATCAACAAAGAGATGATGAAAGCAATGAAACTATAACATATTTCAACCAAACAGTCACATATATGTTGCTCTTATTAAAATGAGTTTAATGAATTTCACATATCATTATGACAAACAAGATTATAATTTCTCAGGACAAAAAAAATATATGAAAAGAATAATGTTAAACAAATTTTAATGTAAAATGGACTGCAGAGAGAGACGTTTCATCTGAACCTGTGGATTGTCGCGGATGTTGCCTCTCTGATCGGCTATCTTTAAAGCTGTGCCACCCGATCGTTAAGGTCGGAAGGCAAGCCTGGCCTACAAATGGCCATGGATACTGTCTGAACTGATATAGATTTGCTTGTACATTTTAAATCCTAGACGTCTTATATAAATTAATTCTTTGCCGTAATGTTTGGAGGGACAGTAAACTAGCGATCTGAAACATAATGTTATTCAACATTTAACAAAATTTACCATCAAGGGTTTGTTGAGGGTGCAATTTCCGACAGACAATCCAAAAAATCAGAACAAAACTTTTCGGGTATTTTGGTTCTTTCTAATGGTTTGAAATATTTGCTTTCACTGGTGGATGGTGAACTCAGATATCCAATTTCCGGGTGTCTTCACTAGACTGTCCATTTTTTCGCGGGTGGAGGAGGTGGGGCGGAAGGTTGGGAAGGAGGTGGAGGCTAGAATCTAAGGGCGCAGCGAAAAGTTATGCTCGATCACTGCTGATGGTGGTGTTGCTTTTGTTTAAAACATTTTGCTTCGGTCTTTGTTAACCCTGCACTTATTTTCAATCGGAATTCCATTATACGTTAGTTTTTTTTCAATCGGAATTCCATTATACGTTAGGTTTTTTTCAATCGGAATTCCATTATACGTTAAGTTTTTTTCAATCGGAATGCCATTATACGTTAGGTTTTTTCAATCGGAATGCCATTATACGTTAAGTTCTTGCAGACAGTTACATGTATTACTATAATCTAAAGGCCAGCCACGTACATTTCGTTCACATTCACATATAATATTATTTGGCTTAAATAGGTCAAATGGAAAATCTGGGATCTTTTTGTTCAGAATTTTATATTACGTACTGTTGAGAGTATCAGAAGCAAAGTACGAGCTCAAAACTTCAGGGTATCCACTATTCTTCCATTGTAGATTATCATGCATTAATGTCAGTTTTATGCAAAGATTGCCTACAAATGTGCTAAACAGTCTAGTGTAGGTTTATTTCTGTTGTGGGTGATGATCCCAAAAAATGTTAGACTATCTCAGAGTAAAATTATTGCTTCTCTGTGGGTGATTCCAAAAAAATGTTAGACTATCTCAAAGTAAAATTACTGCATCTCCTGACCTCTCCACCAGATTTCACACAGGTATCTAAGACTCTTTATTGCAGGGATGTGCAACAATAGGCTGTGTGGAAGTAAGGGTAGGCATGTCTCTCAAAGTGATTCAGTGAGACTTACATTTAGATACATGTAATTTCTCTGTACATTCTTGCATTAATGTGTCTTAAATACATGTGAGAAATCGGGTGGTGAAGTAAGACTGTAATTTGAGATAATGCTTTCTTAAGATCATTATCCACAGCAGAAATAAATCACATAGTTTAACACAAACTGAATGATTTTGCATGCAAAATTTGCTGAATTATGAAAAGACTGTGTAAACCACATTTGGGGGNGGGGGGGGGGGGGGGGGGGACATAAGTCATACCGGAAGATTAGTGGAGTCTCTTAAGAGCATAACAATTCCACGACGAAGTAAAGAATTTGCGTTTTCACGATGTTAATTTATACGGACCACCAGGTGCGCTTGCGCACACGGCCTTTTATTTTGTCTCAGTCTAATCTCTTTTCAACATGCCAGATCGAGGCGAATAATCGCGATGCAAAAGACTTGCCGAAATGTCTCTTCCCGCAGTTCATTGGTTGAACAACAATTCACAGAAATCACGCGTCATTTAATAACACCATTTGTAACAGAGAAAACGGAAAATTCTTTTTTTTTTCCTCAGTGCGTATAGACCAGCGTTTATTTTGTCTTTTCAGCAGAAATCTGCCGTTTTACAGGAAAAGACCGTAGACACCAAAATCACAATTTTACAGGAGACACACACAGACACAAAATAAAAACCACTGTAGCATCACACCTTATTTCATCATTTAATCAGTAGCCTATACAGATGATTACCTCTGAAACTAAAATTGGTATGGGAGAATGACCCAAGTGAAAAGGCAGAGAACATTAGGCTGTATATAAATGGGCGAAATGGTAAATTTTATCTAATTTGGCGTTTACGGTCTTTTTCGGTAAAATGAAACAAATGCTTTCTTTTAACCCTAAGTGAGTCACATTTTGGTCCCTGATCAAAACGACACGTCTATTATTGCTTCTGAGTATCGATACGTTCGATACTTGGAAATTTCGATTCAGTATCGGCAGTATCTTAAGTATTTAAAATTACCGGAAATATCGAAATGTCTGCCTGGAATCAAGTACTCTAACAGAACCATAATAAAATCGATACTTTCGATACTCAGAGCGATATTTACAAATTTAGATATTGGCCCTCCACGAGATACAGCACATTCAGTTTCATTGGTTTCTTCCCATTCATTTGGTATTCACAATCAAAATATTTGAATGTAAAATAATTAATGTAAGCATCGACTCTCTAGGTCGAAAACATCATATTTGGATTTTAATTTTATGCACAATGGTGACTCCGAGAGGTTTGGCTTTCAGTCCAAGAACAATGGAGGAGAAGAATTCCAAAGCTAGACAATTCCAACTTCGCATGGGTGTTGTTGTTGTTGTTCCTGCTGCTACTGCTGCTGCTGCTGCTGCTGCGGCTGTTGTTGTTGTTGTTATTGTACTTTAGTTATTGTGTTAGTGATATTGTTGTTGTTGTTGTTGTTGTTGTTGTTGTTGTTGATCTTCTTTGTTTCTTCTTCTTCTTCTTCTTCTTCTTCTTCTTCTTCTTCTTCTTCTTCTTCTTCTTCTCCTTCTTCTTCTTCTTAAATATGATGCTGCAATACGTCATGAAAAGAATTTTTTCCACTGCTCTAAAAAAGTCTGAACCCTTGATTTCCTCAACCGTTGTGATGTACTGAATTAAAGTAAATAAGTGTATGCAGATAAATTTTTTTACACTGTGAAGTGAATCAACTATTCAATTATATGGGCTTGTCTAACTGTGGAAAATCACTCCTCAAATCTGAAAACAACGTTAAAATATCAAAGTCAACAGAAAGTGAAATTAATGTTGAAAGTAATTTTAATACTACAGGGATGTTTGTGTTTACTTACAAGAAATGATGTGATGAGCAGGTTAGTATATCTTAAACAGAACAACCAAAAGCCTGGCTTTGGAGCATTTTAACACTCCTTTTTGTGTCTTGAATAAAGAAGCTGATGATCCTAGCAATGACCCAGATCTTGGCCAGTAAACTGCCAATCAAATTAGAGACTCAAAAACAATTAAATTTCGCAAGAGGAAGCACTCCCAGGGAGGTTCAAAACAAAAATCAAGTCATGTTTGGATGGCAGGAATAGTCTATATGCGAGGTCGTCTATGTATCTAGGAAAATATCTCTCTTAGACAAATATTTGTTCCACTCACAGGGAAATGCATTAACAGCGAACAAATAAGAATCCATATTTCTATTTCCTGAGACACCACGCGGAATTTACTATGTTGCACATAAATACAAATGGAGATGAAGTATGGTAACTACTGAATCAATAAACAAAAATAATGAAGTGTAATGGATGCATAGACAGACAAACCAAAAATAATGTCTGTACAGACTTTCTCGTGCATACGTTAAATTCTTTACAACATTCATTATACTAACAACATGCTTTCAAGAAACTGTTTTAATTATGAACACATCCTCACCTCTCACTAGAGTTTGTTCCTAATGTTTCTTCCTAAAACTAATCTTCCCAACATACATATTTCAATCGATGGCAGTAATTTTCTTGAAACACACAAGACAATGTTTAAAACGGACATAGTTAGACCGAAAGTACCTCTAAAACGAAAGGAAACGAGAAGCCATGTTTCTTTTCCTCTTTTTATGCTTCTAGGTCTGATCTGAAACTCTGGTTATAAATCTTTGATCTCGCAAATTTCTTTTTAACAATTGTCTACTGTAGTACCCCTTTTAATGTGGAGATCTATTACTTAGGCTGGATGTAGTTTCATTAACTTTGTGTTGTTTAATATGTCTTTTTCTTTTGTAGTCGGAAATTCTTCTTTGTTTTGTTTCAGAGTCTGTTCTTCTAAGAAAGTTATATCCGTCATTAACTCTCTCCGAGAAAAAGAAAGGCATAAGTCAGGTATTATAAAAGTTATTATAACATTTCCCATCGTAATTATAATGAAGTTATCAGGTTTTCGAGAGAATGCATTGTCATCAGAATTTATATGTATATATTTTTAAATTATCATAAAGACAATTAGCTGCCGAGACAAAAAAAAGTTACATGGGCAGAGTTTCCATGCTCATGCCATTGCCAAAACAGGTTTCACTGCCTTATATTCTTCTTTGTGCGATACAGTATTTCCCTGTTCAACGATAACTTAAATGTGCTATAGCAGCTAACGGTTTTCAACCACTAACTTGTTGCAGGTTCTTGTTTTCAACCAGACCTTTGATTCACGGTTTATCTCAGGCATTCCACAATAAGTATTCAAATATAAATGTCTTCAACCGGGACAAAAAGAGGAGAGATCATTATGGACCTCAAAATTCCATTATGGTACTACAGCTGAATTTATGTGTCTTGCAGTCAGTCAAAATTAGGCTTAAATCGTTTTTTGATCTCCTGCAGTTACTGGCATTATATGAAAGCCGAATGTTGTCCATTGGGTGAAAACACATCTGAGCTACAATAATGCTGGAAATATTCTGTTCTAGTGGTTTGATGTGAGCATGACAATGTGTGACAGGGAACACTTTATGCAAAAAAATGCATTTTTAGAAAGTTGCGATTGAAGAGCAATTTTCCACTATTATTTGCCTCACAAAGACTCCTGGCTTGTCCACAGTTGTTGACCATTAGCCCACAAAGTTTGTGCCTAACCTGATTTCACTCTCGATTTCCACCGTAAACAAAAAAGTTGGTATCAGATGGCCTAAATTACCTTAAGAGGCTGATATATCAGTTCACTGATTAGCGACTTACGCATCATTTTGGCTAGCTGCAAGACGAGGAAGTCAGTGACAGAGGAGTTAAGCATCTTACACGTGGAAGATAAACCTATGGTGATGACTCCTTTAAGCTGCCCTAAAATAAGAAATTATTCCGGTCACTCCAGATATCGACATTTTTGTCTTTCTCATTCTTTTCCAACGTCTGTGTGTACTGGTCTACTGTCTGCTCCGGTGCTCTCTTCGTCTTCAGAAAGTCCAGAATTCTTGAATAAAGTCTCGCCTTGTAGGCATCTAACTGTGTTGCTGCACCCAGCTTTTGAGAAAGTGTGCCGATACTGGGATCGCTGAGGTCAGAAATCATGTCGGTATTTTGCAAACTTAAATTGTTCATGAGCCCTTGTATTGTCTTTTCCGGGTTTGCGCTTTCTTGGGTACTAGGAAAATCATCCATGTCTTCTGATAGATCAACAAGATCGGGCTCTGGTGAATACAGTGGAACATTTGCATCCCAAAGCTCACCTAATATTTTCCTACTGAAATGTGGCGTGCCCTCAGTGCCTGGAAGGTTAGACCCTCCTCGTTTGCCATAAAAATTGGGCATTCTGTTCACGGCAGTGGATTCCTTTTTTGAGGCTACGGGATCATCGTTTTGAAGAGGAATGTTCTGGAAGATACTATCTTGTATCACCGCCTGGTCGCTGGAGTCTTTATTATTATAGATATCATTGATGGTGCGGGATGTCTTGCTTAGGTCCCTGCCTTTGGTCTTAACGTTTCTCAGTAATCGTGACATACTGTCGGCGAGAGTTTTACTCCAAGATGCAAATGAATCTGCCTTCGTCTGTGACCTTTTTCCATAGTATGGCGGCATCCTGTCAACGACGCTTCTTTTGTGAATGGCGGAACTGAGAAAATATTGATCACTGGGAACGAAATCAAGGTAAGTGGCTTTGCCGCCTACGTTCGGCATGATATCCAATATTTCACTAGTGGTCACATCACTGTCTCTGTTGTCTGATGTCAGTGTATCCAAGTTTGAATCCTTGTGGAATCTTTTGCCGAAATGTGGTGGCATACGGTCCACAACGCCAAAGCGTCTTTCATGTACGATGACGTCATCATTTTCTGTGGTCTTCAAATTCCGACTGGGGCTTTTGTGTGATCGTTTGCCGTAATATGGTGGCATACGATCAACGATGCCTGGTGCTCTGTTATTAAGGAAAATGATGTCATCATTTCCAGTGTTAAAGGTAGTGTGTGCCCGCTTACCATAAAATGGTGGCATGCGGTCTACAACGCCAGGTGCTCTGTTATTTAGCAAAATGATGTCATCATTTCTTGCACTGGAGGCCGTGGATGGTCGGTGTTTGTCATAGTAGGATGCAATGCCATTGACAATATTAAGTGCTCTGCTAGTCAGAAAAATCAAGTCATCATCTCTAACATCGGAGGCTGTGTGTGATCGTTTGCCATAAAATGCTGGCATGCGATCCACAGTACCAGATGTTCTTCTTTCAAGGAAAATGAGGTCATCATTTCCTGTGTTGGAAGGCGCATGTGTTCGTTTGCCGTAAAATGGTGGCATGCGATCTACGACATGAGCTGATCTGGTGTTAAGCAGCATGGCTTCATCATTTGCAAAGTTTTGAAAATCTGTATCTGAATTTTTGCCTTCGTTTTCTGTCTCCGCCAATTTTATTACCGGACTTGATTCTGATCGTTTTCCAAAATATGGTGGCATTCCATCAATCACGTTATGTCTTTTCACAACATTTGCCTCGTCTAACTGGTTCTCGTCCAGTCCAGAGACTGAGTTCAAACTGGACCTTTTCCCATAAAAATCTGGCATACGGTCCAAAATCGACAGCATTTGTTCTGTTATGGCGTCATCGCTTTCTGTGTCCGATTTCTCGTGTCTTTCGCTCTGTAAGTTTCGCCCTCGCTCAGCTTCACTATCTCTCTGGCTTATCACTGTACCGGTGTTTGTGTTTAAGCCTTCCAATAATGAAAGACCCCTTTTCCCATAAAACTGTGGCATCCCCATTATAGCACTGTACCTTCGTTTCTCTCCGGGAAAGTCTGCAGAGAAGTCCGCAAAACCACCGGAGTTGGCAATAGCACGATGAACAGCGCCATGTGCAGCAAAACTGTTTTTCATTACGGGTGACACTTCTGGTATCATATGCTCTAAATACTGAAGCTGAAGGCCAAGGCCCATCTTCTGGTCGCTGTTGGCCTTGGCACGAGGATATACCGTCACATAGGAAACGCCTTGTGTGTCTCTGTACGGCACTTGTGATGCCATCTGCCCCAGCTTGTCTTCAAGCACTCCCTGGTACGCGCCAGAAAAGTCAGCTGACCTTTTGCCGTAGTACAGCGGCATTCTGGACACCCTGTTCGTTTGTCTTTTGACGAGAGTTTTCGCTCTTGACGCCGGAAGTGACGCAGACAGAAGAAGAAGCAGGCAGTGAATAACCAAAGACAGAGTTGAAGTAATCATCTTGACACGCTATCTGAAATGAACCAAAAATAAAAAAAAAACAACATTTTAATGAAGCTTAAGTTTCAAGTTCTTTACATGAACTTGGCTTGCAATCTTTCCGCTGGCAAAAGCCTAGGACTGTCCCTAAAGTGGAGCCAATGAAAGAAAATTGTTAATTAGATCATTATATTTGTCATTAATTATTATTATTATTACCACTACAATATCTACCGCTATTACCACTACTAATGCTACTACTAATAATAATAGTAATATTGATGATGATGGTGATGATGATGATTTTATCATAATAATAATAATGATCATAATAATGCTATTACTGCTGCTACTACTACAACTACGGACTACATCTACTACCACTGCTATTATTACTGCTACTGTTACTACTACTACTACTGCTGCTGCTGCTGCTGCTGTGCTGCTGCTGCTGCTCCTGTTTTCGACAAGGCAGTTACAATGACAATCCTTCTTGCATATTTCTTGTACTCATTCAGAGCAGAGACAAAGAAATGAAATTATTAATTAAATTTAGAAACTGCCGTTCCGCTTTAATCGGACCAAAAGAACTTTCGCTCCCCATCCTGTCTTTTTTATTATTATTATTATTTATTTATTTTAGGTTCCTTGCTTTCAACAGCCGCTTATCGTGAAGACACAAACTACTCACGAGGGAAAATCAGCCTACATTTTTTCCTCTTGCATTGTTCTTGATTGCTCGGGCCTTTAGCCATTAATCGATACCGGATATTAAACGATTACCTTTCAGATGAGGAGCGTTTTGAGGAAAGAATGCAGCCCTTTCGATACCCGCTGAAGGCAAACGTTATGGGTTTCCTGTTATGCTCCAGTACTCCTCCACAAAGTTGGTCATGAATTACGCGTGCAATCATTCTGTGGTCGCTGGTATTGAAAGTCAACGAAGTGCCCTTTTTTTTTTTTTTAAATATTTTTCTTTAGTTTTTTTTCCCCTTTATATACCGTCCGTTTCGACATAAAACTGCGTGTTAAGGAAAACTGGGACGCATGTGGTTGTTTCACTAACATGAATAGATGAATTTGAAAATGTTGCATATTAACGATGGGATCTTTTACTTTAGTAAGAATTACTTTTGTGCATCTGTGCCGAATGCACCCTTAACAGCGTTCAACGTCAAGAGTTCATAGAATTCTTACGAGAGCCCATCTGTAATGCGCAAACTCTCAATATCTCATTGAGTTCTTGCGCCTCCGAAGTCCGTACATTGTATCATCATAGCCTTTCTTAAATTCTTTACAACTGATAGCAAAACTTGCATTTGACTTAATTTGTGTAATATGTCACTTTGATATAATTGTTCATTGTTCATTGTTCAGGGTTGCGACATCACTGCACTCCGGGCAACCCCATAGGTGCTCCGTTCCCCGAGCCAGGATCCAGCGAAGAGTCCTAATAGAAAAGTTTAATTTTTAAGTTAGGAATCTCTCACGGATCGTTATCGCAGGGGTAGGGCAAGCACATAATATGGCATTTTTTTTTGTGTGTTACCATCATATTGTGCATACGGTACGAACAAGACCAAAAAAAATTAAATCTTTGATATGGTCTGTTACGCTGGCTGATGCATCTGTAATTTTTGGAAGCGAGATTTGATGACACAATCAATCTACTATTTTTACGTAAACCGGAAGTGAATTTCCATGGAGTTGACTTATTAGGAGCGGCATAGACTTTGTACTTGCGGAGGAGGAGAGGAAAAGGAAGTTGTGCCATGCGCCACTTCAGTGCTGTACTTGGGGCACGTTTTTAGTTAGTACGTAGCGGTCACGCTAAGGAAAAGCCACACCTACTAGTGGTTTGTTATAGATGTGACGTCTTATGCTATCAACTATCACCAGAAGAGAGAGCTCGGCAACCATCTACTGTTTTAAATTTGATAGGGAACGTCTAAACAAAGGCCTTGTGTCGAAGGAAGAAGTGGCAAGACTCAACCATGGTGCGAATGCTAATGACTGGGGCAAAGATATAAGTATAGCAAACGACTCTCGCTAGTCAGGCGCATTACATTTTTGCTCTTCCGCAGCAGTCGCAACCATCTTGGCTTGCCTAGAGACTAATACTTCCTTTCCTGAGGACCGCCTACAGAATACAAGATCCGCCCCTTTCGTGACGTCACAGAGACCAAACAAATGTAGCCTTGGTATCTAATTCATCTTTCGCTGAATTCATTTTTTGCACGATTTCACGTCGTGGTCTTTACAGGTGCACATAGATGTTAAAATGTTATGGCTGCACGTAGAATAATTTCTCGGCTGACGACCCTCTCTCTTCATTCCTTGTTATATATATCTATCTACTGTCTTTGTTCGGTTGTATTCATTCTCTCCACCTGTGGTTTTCTCTATACGTATATATGTATATCTTTTTCTCTCTTTCTCTCCTTCTTTCATTTTTCTTTTCTTTTTTCTTGCTTTCTTTCTTTACTTGTTTATTTATTTCTATCTTTTTCTGTCTCTGTCTGTCTGTCTGTCTGCCTGTCTGTCTGTCTGTCTGTCTCTTTGTCTCTGTCTGTCTGTCTGTCTTACTCTCTCTCTCTTTTCTCTCTCTCTCTCTCTCTCTCTCTCCCTCTCTCTCTCTCTCTCTCTCTCTCTCCGACTTAGAACACTCCATTCATTCTTTTTTATTCTTTCTCTCATTTCCATTTCTCTCCCCGTCATTTTTTTTTAATTTTTGTATTATATATTCTTTCTTGCCTCTCGTGTCACACAATCTCTCTACCCTGAGCTCATTTACCGAGCATTTTATTGTGTCCTCCCGCTTGAGGGAAAGTTTGAGAGTGTGTCGTTTGTACGTTTTCACAGAGAGGTTTTGCTCGTTCAATGGAAAGATGAGAAGTGTGTCGAGAATGAGAGAAGAGAGAGAAGAAGGTAAAAGATGTTCTCAGGATCTAAAGCAATCTCGCCAGCAGTTCCTATAACAACATCAAAATCTTCATTATCAACAACAACAACAACAACAACAACAACAACAACAACAGCAGCAGCAGCAGCAGCAGCAGCAACAACAACAACAATAACATAAAGAGAAAACAGAAAAGGAAACAACGGATCTAATCAGTGTCTAAGTATGTGAACGTGCCGGAAGGGTGCGAGAGATGAACGAGGTTTTCAGTTTAAAATGCACAAGGAAGATGATAGGTCAGATTTCAGTGATTTTGACTTCTAAAGACTACTACAAAATCCCTCTCTCCGCTGACACATCTGGCCCAAAGTGACTACGGATATAATTCCTTTTCTATGTTGGAGCAAGCGTTCTTGAAAAAAAAAAAAAAAAGCACTTTCATATTAGAAGTATGGAGTGAGTGAACACAAATAAATGCTCACACAGGAGAGGGGGAAAGGGCAAAGTCAAGTGTTCAAGATTCAAATACAGAGAGAAGAGGAGAGAAAGGCATAAAGTACACGCCCTTATCACGTATGTTCAGTGATATTATTAGAGAGCTTTTATTTTCAAGTTAGGATCTCTTACTGACTGTTAGAGGAGAGGAAGTTTCAGATGTGAATTAATGTTCCTAATGATCGTAGCACCAGGAAAATTGTATTCTTTCATGCCCACAAGATCCGAACTTGTAAAATAATAGCTCTCTATTATTATTGTATTGAAACTAAATGACTCTAGTTAAAGGCAAAAGTATTGCGACATTGAGCTGTAATTCTTTCAGTTTCTCACGTACCTAGCGCCATGTTTGACACTTTGCGACAAGTGATACCGAATCGACCTTTGGGTGAGCACTAGTGTTTACTGTCAAGTCAAATGTCATACGCGTGAGTCAACTTCATGTTTGCGTGACCGTTCGACTGAGCAGGACCAAAATAATGCCAAAGTGAGCACCCAGTTCTACCTAGCGAAAGAAAACTTCGATCGATTGTGCACATTCGGAAACTGAGCATTAATGTACGGGGCAACAGAAACGGAGGCGACAATGGGGAGGAGGAGGGGGGGGAGTGGAGACGGGGGCTGTGGAAGGGGCTTCGCTTAATCGCAGCTCTCCGAGAACATAAACAAGGTTGTGACCAACAGAAGTGTATCAGTTTACTTTTATGTTAGAAATGCAGTCTTCTGTCCTCTGGAAAATGATGCCATTACGACGAATGTTGAGATTAACTGACGTCTCCTGCTAGAGAAGCTGAGCAATGGACCATTGAATCTGTAACCCTGGGAGGACCGGCCGCACAACAGTGATTACTAATATTCGAATTATCGAATCCTTTTAACCTGAGCTCGAATCCGAACACGAATTTTAAATTTGCTCTGGGTTTGAATCCTTCCGTTCACAGGAAATAAAAGCCAAAAAAAAAATGTTCGGTTTACAAGAAATCCCTACGTCATTTTAAAATCTCGGTCTCTGTCCTAAACCCGGTAGCTTTATTTAAAATGAATATGCATTGTAAAATACCCCAAGTAGAATCTAATGTCACTTTAAAAAGTACAAGCGCAAATTCCATAAATTTTATAACCCTCCTCTCATCAACTCAAGATTTGTTTTCGGATTCGGATTCGAATTCGTAATCGAATCCATTGAAGCCTAGCTTTGGATTCGAATACGAATGTTTATACAGTAGGATTCGAATTTGCCCAACCTTATCGCACCAGTGGACTCAAATTTAGTATAATCGAAGTTTTCAGTAGAACAAAAACAAAACCCAAAGACGAAAAAGAAGAAGAATAGAATGAGAGGTATATAGAGTTAGAGAGAAAGAAAATACAGTACAAAATAAAAAAGTTCGTAGTTGTGGCCTTTTGGAAAGNGGGGGGGGGGGGGGGAGAGAGAAAGCAGAGAGCGTGTCTTACCCTATCTGTCGTCAGTGTTGAACGAAGGCAAGATTGTACCTCTCTCTGAACCTTTTCCTTCCTCACTGCCTTCTCCCCCCCCCCCCCCCCCCCCNAGTTTCCTACCCTCTACTTCTCTAACCTATTTCCAGGTCCCATCGCCCATGGTGACTCACTGTCATAATGACTGTGGTCGTGCACAAAAGGTCAATCAAACAATAGCCTTCCTCTCAGACGAAATTGACTTCGTATTTCATCTAACTACAGCGGACAGGTGTCAACATTAATTAAGTTGACAAACTGATTCCGCCCACCAGATCGATATTACGCAGTAATTCGATAAACAACAAGCGTTTTACGTTACGAAATTAATACGCCAACTACGTGCGCTTAGCATCATATCGATACTCAGATCTATAGGAAAATCGCCTACGTCCACTTCTTTATGGCCGGTCAGTGATGCGGTGACTCTGAGGCTGAGAGGCGGGCAGCACGTCGTCTGAGGATGATGGGTGGCATATGGGTTGACCCATTCCAAGTTCATGTGTAAATAACAAGTTTAACAAGTTTAACAAGTCATCTGGGTACCCAGTGGGATCTGGGTAATAAGTTTGGTTAGTGTTTTGATTTCGATTACTTCGTTGTTTGCTTCTTTTTTTCCAAGCTAAAATAGTCGATTTCATAATATACCATTCAGAGAGCGCGGGAAAAGTTGCTAATAAGAATAGTCGCAATTATCCGGGGACTTTTTAATAGAAAACAAATTACTCTTTTGTCCGAGAAAAAGAAAAGGGGTGCAGTTAAGCGGAAGTTCTTATTACGCAGATTGCAATTACACAGATTCGACAAAACCACTGAGTCTTATTTATAGGCTAGTGAGACTAGCGCTACCTCTTTTCTGCATCCCTTACATCGTGTATTATAGCGATGGGCTAGATTCGAATCCGGATTCGAAACCATTTAATTAGCTTACTCTGTGTCCGAATCCAGTTTTGAATCCTAAAATAGGTATGGATTCGAGTCCAAAAAAAAAAGTTCGGGTTTGTAGGAAGTCCCTACTTGATATTAAAATTTGGGTCTGAGTCTGAGTGTACAGATGTAAACCGTTAGCTTTATTTAAAATGAAAATACATTGAAATAAGAAGAGCCTTTGTAGAATCAAGATACCATTTTCATGTCATTCTAATAAGTACAAGCGGAAATTCCATAAATATCCTCTCTTTCCTCTCAGGATCCAAATCATTGAATCCTAGCTCTAGATTCGAATGCGAATATCATAGGATTCGAATCCGCCCAACTCTAGTGATAAAGCCTAATTAATAATGATCATAAGATACACGAGCTTTCTTGTCCAGTGTAAAAGGAAGGAGCTTCCCCCCCCAAAAAAGAGTACTTAATTTAAAGTCCAATAACTTCAAGAGCTGAAAAGAAACGGGGATAAAACTTTAGGCACTTTAGATAAAGATAATCTGATCTATGTGCTGTACTTTTGTCACAGTTGAAATATAAAAACGCATGTCAAGAGATGGCGTGCCTGGGCCAATGTATTAGACACACACCAGGCAAACCATTGTTAGACATGTGTTTTAAATTTTCACCTGTGACATATCCATAGCAGGCAGATACTTGAAAATTGCAGCATTAGTAGACAATATTGATCTTCCTTGTGTACAAAATTTCTTAGGTTGCCTGAGATTTGAATTTCTAAAATTATTAATCTTTTGAAATTAGGCTAATTAAACATTTTATTCTTCTTTTTGGCCCACCCCAGGCTGTACATTTTGATGCTAATTGGATATCGTCCGGCATGGAATTATCTCTTCCTGTACAGTTTAGTTTAAATTTAAATGTCAAATTGCAGTGGTGAGAAGTGAAAATTCATAGCTTTAATGATTTCATTCACAGGCCAGTGGCAATTTGTATAATCCACGCGTTAGTAACCATCCTGCGTTAACTACATTTAACACTGTGAATGTTTCGGGGGTCTCCTGTGGTTACCGTAGTGCGTTAACTAAGGTAAGGATTATGCATATGGCCACAGGACTTAAGAGCAGGGAGGAGGGGGGAAGGTGGAGGGGGAAGGGTCAGTCTGCCTTCGTGTCATCACAACACTTCATTCACCAAACCACTTTAAAATTGGCACTTTTATTCTGTGTTATTCTGTGTGTGACATGACACATTGGTAAAATGTATGAGACTTTTTTTAATTCTTCTTCTTGCATGTCAATGAATTTCGAGTAGCCCGGATCCTCATGCGCCAGATGAATCTCTTGTTGAATTTGAACATGTTCTTCAAACCTTCAATGCCCTGCAGCAGGGCAGATAACCCAACATTCTCTTAGCCAGGTTTCTTCACTGTTTACGGAGATGTTGTATCGAGAATGTTTGATGATCTTCAAGGTGTTAAGCTATCAGCCTTAACAGCGTCATTTCTGAAGCACCTAGCGTTATCGTTCACGTCGGCGTATAACGTCGTATTTCACAAAAATAAAGATTCGGGGATACATAGGATAGAATGCGGCAATTTTCATAGCAGGAAGAAATCTAATTTCTAATAGAATTATTGCGTTCTTAAATGTGCACCCAGTGTATAAGAGAAAAAGGGGNGGGGGGGGGGGGCATGAGGGGAGATTCACTAATTTCAATTCATTCGCACGCATCATTCATAATGCTATCTTTCCGTATTTCACGAGTAAGGCCGTTCATACTACATATAAACTTTTCAGATCGCTGGTTTACCGTCCCATCGAACATTAAGGTAAAGGACGGTGATATTCAGACATCTAGTATTTGGAATACATGAATCCATCCGAGCCGAGGCAATGTCGACGGTCATTTGCAGGCTGGACTTCCCTTCTCACGGGTACAATCGGATGGCACAGCTTTAGGTTTCTGAACTTTTACATGATTGTTTTGATACCTTTGATTAATTGGCTGGTTTAAAGTTCCGAGCTGGATGATGCTATAATTTGCATTTGACCTAATTTGACCTAATACGGCCTTAAGTGTCAATGCGGACAGATATATTCAAGAACGTGAAATGTTGCTTTCTTCATTTCATTGTATCACACCTTTAAGGAGTCGTATTTCTTAAAACAGTGTTGTGCCTCGTTCTTGTGCTTTTCTAGATTATTCACTCGTCCTTTGTTTTTTGGGATTTTTTTTTTCAGACATTGCTTTGGGCTGTATTCATTCTTTAAGAGTATCGAGCCCTGGCCTACTTGTTTGTAAATTAGCGGACATGGAGACAGGATTTTTATTTCTTTGCATTGAAAATATTTTTTCCACTTTTCCCTCTCTTCAAATGTCCTCCACCCCACTCGAAATGAGAGTTAGGAAACGAACGAATTCATGAATAAACCCGGAAGTAAGAAACCTTCATCAACCAATGAGAGCCAATTTTTGAAGTCGCAGCAGCCAATCAGATTTCTCAGCAAAGTTTGTTTTCACTGCGATTCCCTCGAGGAAGTTGTTTTTTTCAGTAGATCCGGAAGTAAGAGTGGTATTGACCAATAAGATTGAATGTGTCGTATAGCATAAGCCAATCATGTTTCACAGACGAGAAAATGCATCAAGACCGAAACGTCATTGCACAAAGTCAATCACAACAGAATAAGATTAAACTGTACAGAAAAAAGAAAACTGATGTAAAATTACGAAGAAACTCAAACGTTGTTGTCCAGTTGGAATTTTATTGATGAAAATGCTAAGGCAAAACATGACTCAATGTATTTATTTAGACTCCTAGATATGGTGCAGAATGAGTATACTATATTTTTGGCTTTTCATTTTTTTTTTTTTACTTCACACAGTGATTTATATTATCAAAATAACATGCACGAAATATTTACAATATTTAGAAAAGCCTGAGTCGCGCATGAGGAAAACCTGGCGGAATTGGAATAAGTGGTCAAGAATCTGTAAAACTGAAAATAATAACAAGTTGTGGCGACTCGTGACCTCACAAAACTATCTCAACACCTCTCCAGTCCCCGCTGTTTCTTCAAATCACAAAATAATCCCGAAATATCCGTATCAGAGCCATTATTCTTGCCCTAGATATCTATAACAAAGAAACCTGGTTATCTTATGGGCATAGGGTAAAACATGAAATACAGAAAATATGCAATGCATAACAGAAGACAAGAATGTCTGAATTTTGCATAGTCTCTGTATTTTTGGATATCATTTATAATTTCTATATACTCTAAGCTAAGCTCTACCCCTGTATGGGTTGCACTTAATGATGAGCTACCAGTAGACAAGACAAGGAAAAGCTGAAACTTGAGCCTTAGTAATAGTAATACAGTAGGTGTTATGGTGAAACACTGATACAGCTGTGTAGATTTATTAAAACTGTACTTAACAGTTGTAAAACATAAATCTTCTTCTATTGTATATGATAACTTGTTACTCGTGTGTTTCTCTTTGCGAAACTAAGCTAAATAAAGTTCATGTTCTTGTTCTTGTTCTTTTTCTGGTTACCATGAGAGCAGTTGTGTCCCCTGGACCGGGTCACGCCAGTTCGAGGCCTGAAGCATCAGAAGCGGATTTAGGGTCTGTGGGGTCCCCTACATTGCAGTCAAAAGAAAGAGAGAGAGAGAGAGAGAGAGAAAGAAAGAGAGAGAGAGAGAGAGAGAGAGAGAGAGAGAAAGAGAACGAATATCACTTATTGTCCTGGAGACGTCTAGGGTTCGATTAATATCATAATAATAATATTTTAAGATTAGGGGAGTAACTTACATATCGCGGACACTCGTTTACTGTAGTGCGGCCACAAATCTAGCCAAGGAAATATCGTGAGCAAGAAATCTGGCACAAATTCCCATTTTACCAAACAATTATCAAGCATTAAGTCTAGTGTGTGGGTCTCCGCAAAAAAAAACAACAACGGTACCTGTAGCATATAGCTGCGTTTGCGTCTAAGTCAATCTGACACATAGTGTGCTTGGGGCCTTAGTACGCTAGCCGCATTAACGAGAACAGCGATGGCGACTTATTGAACTACATTAATGCAAACAATAATGAAGACCAACAGGAGGCCTAACTCATTTAACATGAACAAATATGCCGAAGCCTAATCCAGTTATCTGAAGAGTAAATACTCTCCCCCGCGTAATAGGATCTTCCAAATAATCACAGCAATGTCCCGATAAAAGAAACATGTAATTATTACATAATATGATTATAACGGTCACTGAATAACTGCAACTCCTTTAATAACAACTTTTCCCCTGCTCTTGAGGAGCTGCAAATAAACGGAGTCGACTGTAATTTATATCGGGATATTTTTTTCTTCAGTTTTTCTTTCTGTTTTGCTTTGTTTTGTTTTGTAGCAATTTTAGGAGACATGAACAATCAACATCAAAGATTATATGAATATCACACAAAGAAGGCTTACCTTACAACAAATGGCTCAGATATCGAATTTGATCGAAGCCGCCTTGTGAACGATTTGAATGAATGCAGTGGAAAATGTGCTATTCTAGAGCATCACAATGCACCAGCGCGGTGAAAGACACCTGCAGCTATTTGAGCAGAAAATCGACTAATTTCCAATTGTTTCAACCCTTTTATTCCTTGATCAAAAATAATGAAGATATGGGAGTGGGAGGCATGCGTCAATGCGTCAACTGAAAGTGAATCACAATGCTGCCACGCAAATTGTGCGGTATAACTGCACAAACGATGTTCGTATGCAGCTCACGTATCCTGAAACAGTGATTCGTGATATTTAAAATTTATGAACAAACATCCCACTTTATGATTTCCTGATGGTACCGGAGCAGATGAAATATATATTTTTATTAGGAAAACGGTGGGGGCACTCGCAGTCTGGACGCGAGGTGCATCCGGAACTGAAGAGGTGGGGGCATCTATATTTCAAAGGGCGGTAATCAAGCATCGTTGTTCCGGCGTGAAAAACAAGCACGTCTTTCTCTCCCTTGTGGAATCAGCCGGGGCTGGCGGTGACCGTCTCGCTGGGTGGCCATTGTAGTGGTTTCGCGCGGTTCTTCCCGGGCGCCCAATCTGGTTAAAACAATTGAAAGCGGGACGTGCACCATTAAACACCTTATTGTTCTTTTATGTTCGCTCTGACAGGGCCACGTCAATCAGATCTTGATGAAGACTGTTGAAAATGAGACAAAAGGCCTCCATAAGCACTTATACTAGTTTCACTAACAATGGGAAATTTGCCGCCATTCTTTTCCCTATCCCCTTCCCTCTTCCGCGCTTCGTTTTTTTTTTTGTGTGTGTGTGTTGTTGTTGTTGTTTTGAGTTGAGAAGAGATACTGATCTCGTGTGCACCGGGAATGGAGAATGGAGGCGTAACTCGATGTACCCGCAGTCAGAGAGGTATATATGCTTATCTCCTCTGCCCCCCCCCCCCCNCACCTATTCCCACTTAAAATTGACACACAGCCACAGCATAGTGTACCCTGTAAACTCCGACCGCCCTTTGTTCCATTGGAAATCTGTCGCTATAGACAGGTGACCGCCATTTTCAGTTTGATTTTCTTTGTCGGGATATAGAGAAAACATTTCTCCTGTGACTTAAAGGTTATTATTTCTTGCTCGAACGCTTGGAGCTGCCGTGCACATATCTATAGTACTGTAAAAGGATAACTCGTGTTTCATATATTCAAACAAGAAAGACATCCTCTCAGAGGGGATGTACTACCTGTTTCCAGAGATAGTAATGAATGTACACAACGTGGTGCGCATTTATCACCACGAGTGCTTTGAATTTCTTTGTAAAATTGCACACCACAGTGCTGAGTGGCGCATTTTCTCTCTCAAGGGGCGATGATCTTAGTATAACTGTCATTTGCGATAGCAACGGTTGTCTGACATCATATTTTATTCATGTGTCGTAGTTATCTGTAAACATTATCCTAATGTTTTAAAGATTTTCTCTTGACGTAGAGTTATGATGTATTAGTATCATTCTTTGACGAAAAATTATAATTATAACGTTGTATGTAAAGAGAAAGTCCCTAAAATCCTCCATAGGACCATGCATAAAGATATATATAAAACATGGGTGATATCTGGTGTCAAACAAATAGTTCCATGGCAGATAACAGTTGTCCTAAGATGATCACTCTTAAGAGAGAAAAATGCACCATACAGCAGGTTTTGTGGGCAATTTTGCACAACAATTTCAGTGCATTTATGGTGATAAGTTGTGCATCATGTTATGCTCATTACAACCTCTGGGAGTGGGTAGTGTCTCCTCATAAGCTCATGGTTGGTTGCAAAACCACTGAATAGCTTTTACGAGGTTTCAGAGTAGCCAAATGAGGGTCCCTTATACAGTGTATTCCGTGTGTTTTACACTACTGAAGACAGAAGAATGGATGGCTGAGATCGTATTAGACTGGTGGTCGCAATATGGAGGTCATATAATATATAGGAAATATGAACGGCTTTCCCGTAGACCCGATCGTCATGGAAGATAGTTGCGAAATACACGTGACTGGCTGGTGAGAACTGAAACCTAGATTTTTGTTGGCTAATACTTTTCGTCCATGTTGACATGACGTGTAAAGCCAGATTTCACAGATTTGCTCACTTAAAATGTTGGTTTTTGTGCCTGACAGTATCAGAATGTGTCATGTAGGAGCTACCAAAAAAAAAATAAAATTGAGAACTTAACAAGATGTTTTAATCCTTCTCAAGTTTCGCATATCTGTTGGTTTGTTTTTTTTTCGCCAAAATTCATTCATGAATAACACGACATTATTGTTTACATGGATGATGTCTTGCACCCATATTTATTAGGAACACAACATTCGACAGACATGCAAACTTAAAACAGAATTTATCCAGGAATCTAACTGGCTGTTGCGATTTGAAACATTCGCTCTCTTTGGGGTGTATCTGGGCTTTGGATTTTATATAAAGACCTAATGAATAATGAGAAGATATGGTCGAGGTTGCAAGGAAGACCTGCATGTCCAAAACAGCAACCTTCACTTGTCAAACTGGGCTAAACAACTAAGGCTATTTTTATACTGGGAACGTACTTGAACGCAATAAAAAAAACACTGAGAGCTTCACAGGGCCCCGAAAAGTTAATTTAGAACTCTGAATTCCATTATTGATAATTCCCCTGCCTTAGAGCAACAAATAGACAGAGAAACAAAGCATTCCTCGATTACTATTTTTTATTACAAAATGACAATCAGAAACTGTTCTTAAAAAAGTACACCACAATAATTATTATTGAACCATACGCCCCAAGCAGGGCTTCACGTATTCACCTATCGTAAATGCGTGTCCTTATTTATTCATAAGTTTACACCAATTGGGCCGCGCCTTTCATTAAATGTACCCAATCCCTGCCCTTCCACGCCAAGCTTTAATTTTGTTAAGAGCTGACAAGTTTATTTCCTGGCTCTGCTTAAAGAGTCCTGGTGTTTGATGGGTTTGTATGTTGGTGTGGGCACTTTATTCCACATTTCTGGCAAAAAGAGAACGAGTGGACATAAACAGACCAGGTTAGGCAGGGCAGAAAGGGGCAAGGCAGAGCAGGGACACTGAGGGCAGAATGGGGCAAGGCAGAGCAGGGACATTGAGGGCAGAATGAGGCAAGGCAGAGCAAGGACATTGAGGGCAGAATGAGGCAAGGCAGAGCAGGGACATTGACCACGAAGATCAGATGACGTGTTTTTCCTTTCTCTATATCCACCCCCATCCCACTCTTCTCTTTTTTGAAGATTCTGAAGTAGGTCCAAATGAAATACCATAATTTAATTGATGAATGGGGAAGAATAAGATGTAGTCGATGTATATGAAAGATATGTTATAACAGCTGAAGAACAGAGATGTTAAGAGCAACGTTATGGGGGAAAACTCATACCATTGGCTGGCAGATGCATGGCTTTTTTTTTTTTTTGTTCTTTTCGGAAATTCAAGAGCTTGAACTGATACAGGTCTTAAGGAAACTTCATTGATCTCAAGGAAACTCCGTTGATCTCAATGAAACTTCCTTGATCCCAAGGAAACTCCACTGATCTCAAGGAAACTTCATTGATCTCAAGGAAGCTTCATTGATCTCAATGAAACTTCATTGATCTCAATGAAACTTCATTGATCTCAAAGAAACTTCACTGATCTCTTCCGTGTGCTCATGTGAATGCACAAGTCCAATATTCACTCTCCAACTAAAAAAATATCACATCATCTATCACAAACAACTCTTCTTATAAATCTGTCCACACTTACTTAGTTGTAGTTTATGGAAAGTTGTGTTAAACTGTGTACACGCCAAAATTCCTCCTGTATTCTCCTTATACAGAAAAGACCAATGCTAATAGTATATCCTTTACAAATGTTGCACACGGCGCCGAAGTTTTCAACTTGACACTGACTAATCGAAGGCATAGAGTTTCGTGAACATGTTAGTTTTCTCGATATGAAAACCTTAGTTATTTTCATTTGATGTGCAACAGCTCTTTTTCTGTCAAAATTAAGCGAGAGCATCTGGTAACAATTTTAATATTGTAACTAGATCTATAATCGTGTTTCGGAAAATGCGACATTTGTAATTTAATTCAATTACCAGTGTGCTGAAATAAACAACAATGACCACCCCTAATGACATAGTTATACTGAAAATCTTTAATGATAAAAAAAGGATTATAAGTTCACTTTTTAAGACTATCATTGTAATCATTTGTCACGATTTCAGACTGTCTTACGTAATTAGGAGCCACTTTAAAAAGTAGTGGGAGGTCATTCCAAGAAGAGCTTTAACTATTCCTGTTTAAGCTTATCGAAATTTTCCTGTCGCTCTTCAGGTATGATAAAGTATAATGAATTTATCTATCTCAGAGCAAGGAAAAATAATTGTGTACCTGCCCGACAAAAAGAGATACATCTCTCATTTTGATAACATTGAGGTATAGATATCACCCCACAGGCTGACTGAAGTCCTTTCTTTGATTAAAAAAAAACTGCTCTAATTTAGTTATTGGAGAAGATATTATGGTCTTTGAAACAGGAGGTAATACAACCACAGTTTGAAGAAAAACAAAGTTTCGGCATAGAAAAAGGCCAAAACTGCCCAGCAACTAGGGTATTATATTGATGTAACACCTGTTTTTCTGGCACTGGTCCTATCTACTTGATAAAATGACATATGAAATATTTAAATCCAGATGCAGTGAATTCATAAAGATAAAAACCGTACCAGTAAAAAATCGATCATTGTGACATAAGTCGTGATAAGCTCCATATTGGTGAAAATTATCTATGCTGACTCCATTCAAAGTCACTGTTAAGACCTTTTTCCATTTTGCATGGCATATTTTGTTTGAAAAAGGGACAGTGTATAGATCAAACTTTTCAAACATTCTCAAAACTGAATTTCTGTAAATTCGACCTGATGGTGCCTTTTGACAATTTTTATCGATTGTGATAGAGCGCAAAACGCCTTATTTTGTTTGTGGGTTGTGGGGGG